>JBCEWD010000121.1:1128381-1146768 GCA_039654425.1 Cataglyphis rosenhaueri
TGACCGCAACAGAAACGTTGGAATAACTTTTACGATTAGAAACTATGTCTTTAACAACCGAGAGAGGTAAAATTTTAGAGAATGCAGCGTGGAATTTGTCACATAATACTGTTAGTGCTAACTTTAATTTTTGTTGCCGCTAAATGTACTATTGAAATTTTGCGAAGATTATAAACAAATTGTGATTAATGCGCGTCACGAATTAATTCTGATATGTTCGCGCAACGATAGCAATTGCATATTTAGATTCTTCGACGAAAGCTGAGATTGAATTATATCAAAATACAATGGCGTATGCCCCATATAATATTGAACGAGATCAATAAATTATCCTTGTTACGAGCGTTGGAAAGCGGCCGATACTTGAAGGTGAGTTTTCGCTCATGGGATATATACGAATTTCTTTTGCTGCATAACACAACTAACCAATCGTGGATCGTAAAAGCCGCTTCACAGCTGGAGAAGCCGCAATACGATATCTTTGCGATGCAGACTGGCAGAAAAAATAGTGTGTCAAAAGATATTATCACATTCAATGATTGCAAATTGATCAATGTTAAACTCTATCTAAACTCGGAATTTTGTCCCTACGATGATTTAAATTTAGATTTAATTGGATAAAAATAGATTTGCTCTTTTGTTTAATATGTACTCGCGTTTTCGCAAATCTTATTATGGATGCGATGTTGATGATGTGTTATTATCCGCCTATTAAAATTTCTACATTACGATCCTCTCGCGTTATTGATTACTCGTTACAAAACGAGTTAAAAATTCCACCGTGGACGTGAGAATAGAGTTTAAGTGCAAAGAAAATATATCAATAAAATACTAGAGCCTATTGTCTCATCCTGCACGATCGCGTTTTGTTGAATATTGCCCATTAACCATCATGGTTCGTAAAATTACCTAGATCAGCAAATATCCCCTTCACAGTTAAAATATATAAAGATTGAGATTCTTGACAATCGATAGCAGTTGTATATTATTCTTGCAAGCGTACAGTAATATTTTCATCATGGTCGCGCTGACGTTTGTGAATCTGCAAAGATTTATTATCGGAAGAAACTTTATTGTAAAGGAAGTAGCGATATTGAAAAATGGATATGTTCTCTCACACTACATTTTTGCAAGTCCCGTACCATGGCGTGTGCTTACAAAATCTGAGAGATCTCAAGCTTCATGGCTAATTGGACATCATCATGGACATCAATGGGAAGATGAAAACGTTCCATACAGAATGGCTAAACGTTTAATTACGATGGCTGTGATGGGTGCGACGAAAGAGGAAGGTTCCATTGTATATGTCAAAAGACACGAGAAACGAGAATGGCTTGCCGATATCCTTGGCGATGATGCGAGAAAGGATGTTATTATGGAGACTTGCTGATTATAAAGATATCGCTTCATTAAATAAATTAGATGTTACTAATATTATGCGTTGTGAGAAACATTTAAAGAATTGCGTTTTACAAAATGTATTTAAAATATTCAATTGGTGGACGAATCATCATAAATATTCACCTAAACGTTATTTAGAATAAACTATTTGTTAAAATGTATTCTCTCTTTCATTCTCTCCTTTTCCTTCTTCTTATCTCAATATGCGAGTATTAAATTTCAGTACGTGACAACAGCGTCAGCTGTACCAGAATATATATGTATTTCATGGATGTAGACTTTAAATATTTATTTGAATGTTGTATAAATAATTTATTGTTTGATTATGATATATTGATTTGCATATAATTGATTGTGGATTATTAGTCGTTTAATAACCATTTAAAGTGGTTCGATAATCGTTCGATAGTCGTTCAAAGTGGTTTGATAGTGGTTCAAAGTCCGATAGTCGTTCAACGTGATTCAATAGTCGTTCGATAGTTGTTTAAAGTTGTTTGGTAATGGTTCAATAGTCGTTCAAGTGATTCAACGTGGTTCAAAGTGGTTTAATAGTTGTTCAAAGTGGTTCGATAGTGATTTAATAGTCATTCAACGTGGTTCAATAGATGTTTATAGTGATTTGATAGTCGTTCGATAGCTGTTTAAAGCCATTCGATAGTCGTTCAAAGATGTTCCATAATGCTTTACATTTATAATATAATATATTATTTAAAAGATTTTAACTGTAGAAAGTTGACTATGGAAACATGCTAGCTTTCGTTTTATTATCGTGTGTAGAAGGTAAGCGTTCTTTGTAAGTGATACATTCCCTTCTCTAAAAATGTTTTAATCGAGACTGTGTCTATCCCGTTATGTCCGTCACAAAGTGTTCGACTGTCATAACGTTTATGTTAAAATGTTTCGCCACAATTTAGTAAATAGTATCCAGTATTTTTGTATGTGACATTATGTGTAATATTAATTAATAATATATTTGAGTAAATTGATGTCATTCATTGCCAATACATGTGGTGGTGGCGAGGCAATATACGGTGGTCGCATACGCATTCGTGGGACGACACTTGAGAGGTCCGCGAATGTGCACGCGTCCACTCTTATCAATTTGAAGATATATTCTTTTTGAGATCTCTTTTCGGCCTCTAACTATATAAAGAAGAGGAAAATTGGAAGGAAGAAGAAGAGGGGAATTGGGAGGCGGAGGAATGGGAAGAAGATTGGCAAAAAGAGCTTGTAGTTCGTGGTTCTATAAAATGATCTATAAAATGTAAATAGTGATTCCAAATTTTACTAAAAAATATTTATAATACATTATTATTATTATTCAATTAATAAAATCTATTGTTATTTGTTTCAGATGGCGTTTATTACTTTTATATTTTATTATTATTTTTAAAAATTTTATATTATAATTTTTTATATTTTACACACACACACACACTTTATATTATACGCACATTTTATTTTAAATAAATATTATTATATATAAAAAAGTGTCAATTATTTTTGCGCTTCCTTTTCGTACCACTATCTCTCTCTCTTTCCCACGCCAATGTGAACGCTATCCTTTTCTTACACGCTGTACCTCACGCTATCTCCTTCATACCGAACATCGTATCTCGCGTGCATGTCTCGCGCTGTCTCTCTCACGCGAACGCCTAGCGCTATCCTTCTCTCACACGGACCTCTCGCGTTATACCTCTACAACACATTGAGAATCTCATTAGCGCTATCCTTCTCTCACATGCATGCAATCCCTCATGCGAACTATCTCTTTCTTCCTCGCGGACCCCTCACCTACCGGTCGCGCCGCGGATCCCTCTTTTCCCCTCGGACCCCTCACCAACCGATCGCGCCGCAGACCCCTCTCTTTCCCACGGATTCCGCACCTTCAATCGCGCCACGGATCCCTCTCTTCCCCACGGATCCCGCACCAATCGATCGCGCTGCGAATTTCCCTGCGTGATGTTACACCTCATGTGACATCATACCCCCCATGATGTCATATCTCCAGTAATGTTATACCTCTGATGACGACATACCTCCCCCGCGACATATCTCCCTCCCCCGCGTGATGTCATACCCTCGCGGCGTACCCCCTCTTGCGTAACATCATATCCCCCGCACGATTTCTTCTCGCCACTCAGAGGACCTGGTTTAGAATCGGCCTAACTCTACTACTGTTAATATATTATTTTCTTTTTATTTTATAAGAGACACGCCAGATACACATAGATACACAAAACTTCGGCCGGCTTCAGAATCACTTATTGCGCAAGTGTTACATTTCTTGTTTTCCCGCTTTTGCCACAATGTATACTGTGCCATTGCACTGTTACGCAACTTATGTCATAGTCTTGTTCAATCAAGAACCCAAAAGCGCACATGCGCTTCACGTTCACGCTACTCGGTTCAAATGTCAAATTTCGGTTCAATGTTCAAATTCTCAACGGCATTAATGAAGTTTTTATCATACGCCCAGGCGATCGTTTGTTATAGGCGCGTGATAGGGTAGGATTCTATCCATGCCATTATATATATAGATATGAAATTTCCATGCTCTAGGATGAAATCGCAAATGCATCAATTAATAATGAAGCAATATTAACTGTATTTTTCATTGCCTACTTTTTATTTTCATCATTCTATTTGTGTTTAAATATCTTTGCATAAATTGATTCCTTTTTCTTATGATGATTCCCTACGTATAATTACTGCATTATCACATATCGATATAGTTACCGTAAGTAAAAAGTTTAAAAATGGAACGAAAGTCTGTTTTAATTAAGAAAAACTTAAAAAATAAAAATAAAATTGTTTATACAAAATTTGGTCTTAAAAAGACGTCTAATTCGCGTCCTGTTCATAATGTCATAATTTCGTCAACAATAGGACGTCATATAGAAGATATACAACGTCTTGAACGAAACATGATCTAAAATTGACGTCAATAAGACCGTGCTACCTGGGATGTCACAATATCTTTTGATTTTTCGCAGAAGGAGAGAAGGAGAGGAACGCCATGTACCGCGGCAATTCCGATGTGTCAACTTCAATGATCGCCATTTTCTCGCTTGTCGTCACGTCTGCTTTCCGTCATCTTAGCGACTTTCTCGCTCGCATTATTTTTTGTCTCGTTTTTCCAGTTCTTTTTCAAACCAACTCTCATCGGAGTTAATCAAGTTGCCGATCATTATAACGAGCCAATCGGAGCGCTGGGACTCCCGAAACTTACCCCTCTCTATAAATACCCCATCCAACTCTCACTCTTGTAAGATTTCAATTAGCCCAGCACATTAGGACCCAGACCAAAAAAGCAGATGACACAGGTTCAAGCCCGAGTATTTCACTCGCCCGAAAAAAAAAATAAAAAAAAATAATATATAATATAAAAATTGCCTCATGGACGTCCACGAGTCCCGACTCTTTTTTTTCCTCAGACCAGAAGTACAGAGGGGCAGGAGTCAGAGAGTCGCACGTAGCGAAGGATTGATGCCAAGGGGGAAAGAAAGGATGTGTTGTGTCTAGCTTTTGTGCCTTCTATATTATATATACATAAAGTGGAAATATCAATCAGTTGACAATCGGTTGACCTTGATCTTAAGCATATGTTATCAAAGTCATCATTTTGACCTTAAAAAAAGTAGCGGTCCGTTTAAAAGTTATGATGCATTAATATATGCATAAGCAAAAGCATAAATTTTAGTTTTAAATCAGAAATAGGTTTGGGTTAGGTTATATTTTTCGGAAGTGGAGCCTCTTCATAAAAAGGTCGGAACCTACTATATCTACGTATATGCTTTGTAACGCAAAGCAACATCCATCCCACAATTGTTGTGTGAATAGGAAAGTTTATGCATAGACGCAATAGGTTTCGCCTTCCCTACGGGGGAGTTTCACTTTCAAAAATATAACCTAATCCAAACCAAATTTTAATTTTACATTAGAAAAGCTATTTATATAGCTACTTATCTATTAAATCTATTTAATATAGGACCTATTAAATATAGGATCTATTTATCTATTTATATAGGATCTTAGTATCTGTACATCGTAGAATGCTTGAGAAACTATATCTAAAAAACTGGTTATAGCTATAAAGTAATTTAGATTTTACAGATTGCATTAATCAAAGGTTATGTAATAAAATTATATTTCTCTCTTTATTTGTATTTAGAAATATTTTATACATTTAATATATGAAAGAGGTCACATCATACTTGGCCACAAGCAATATGACCAGATCATCAGTCTGCACTTGTAATAGCGTCTGAGTTGCACCATAGTGACGCGCTTCTAGCGTCCTAAAAGAGCCTGTTGAAAACTGAAAGTCTGTTATCTTGATTTTAAGCTTCTTTTAACCAGTTAAGCGTGGCGACCTTTTGGCACAGCGCGCACCAGTGTGTGTCGCGATAATCAATTGATGACGGGTATAGTCGTCAAACACAGAGTAAGTGGCGCTGTTGAAATATTGGGTCAAAAAGACGACTTTATTTTAGAAAATGAACAATTTTATTAGTAATATTTACACAGTCGCTTAATATGAACATATATTTATACATAATGAACGGAAAACTTAGAAAAAAAATCGAATAAAAATTTAAATTGTTGCTGTCGTGTGATATTCACGAAAACAAGGAACAACGCATAGTGACACTTTGCACGTCGGACACCAATACCGCGATTCTTTTCTAATCTTTTTGGTACATCAAGATGAAAATCGGGATAATCAAAGATCCAGTGTTACTGCACTGTTTACGAGTTAGCTCTCAGGAAGTTATGAATTCAACTCAAATTATTTATAATTTTTATTTGCTTGTTTCATTTCGTCTTGACCTCTAAACATTTTAAACATATTAAAATTTATGAATAAAATTTAGTTTTCGCCAAAATTACAATTTAAATATCAAATTGTAACAAAATTTTACGCATGACGGATATAGTCGTCATGACACAGAATTCTGCCATATCTCCATGACGGATATAGTCGTCAAACACGCTTAACTGGTTAAAGGGAAAAATTTTTATTTTTTTTAAGATTTAAAAAAAAATATTCAAAAATGTACAAATTTGGGAAAAAATAATTTTTATTTGTTTTAATTGTTTATTGAAAACCTTAAATAAACTTTGACTTAAAAAAAATAGTTTTATAAGATTGAAAGACGTAAAAAAATTTTAGAAATTACTATATGTTTTTTAAAATCAGAATAGTTTACTGGAATCTACTTATCGGTAGTCTACTTATCGGCACCTGAAGTTGGATGTGACAGCTCAAATAAAAATTCAAGTTCTTGTTAATAGGGAACCTGTTGGTCGCGGGCCAAAAGATTTGGGCAACGATTTTACTTTTTAGCATTACAATTTGTATAAATTTTAGCATGATTGGAAAAATTTGGGGTTTGGGATGACTTCATATATAATGCCCCATATAAACATAGGAGAGCCAATAATAAATTGTGGATGTAGTTCCAAAAAGTACTCATCCCCGATTTTTTTTAAACTGAGTATTCTTACGTATTTTGATGCTGATTACGAATATTATAGTGAAAATTGGTGACTATTTGATTTTTATGATAACCATGAAAAATCCATAAAAATTATAGTTTTTTTACGCTTATCTCAGTAAATATGGAATATCATGATGAATGTTTTAGACAAAAAAGTTTTAGATCTCACAGAGATAAACATTTTATATCTTATTCATTTTTACCGTACGTAGTTTTTAACAAAAATGATAGATCCTAAATCTTATATCCTCACATCTAAGCATATATTTTGCAGTACATATAATGTAGCATGTACTTTGTAAGTTGTAAAGCGAGATCCATCCTGCCTACCAGGATAGGTGTGGGAGGCCGAAGACCCCCTTTGCACCCACCCTCCCCCCGTGAGACTTTATACTCTAAAATACTTCCTCAAAACTATTCGTACAATGAAAATGTATAGAACCTAAAATGTTTATCTCTGTGAGAAAAATAAATAAATAAAACTTTTGTCTAAAACATTTATCATGAGTTTTCATATTTACTGAGAAAAACATAAAAAATTATAATTTTTATGGGTTTTTCATAGTTTTTATCATGAAAATAAAGTCGCTAATTTTCATGATATTCATAATCAGCGCGTCAAAATACGTAAGAATACTGAGTTTTAAAAAAATTGGGGGTGAGTACTTTTTGGAATTTTATCCTGTTTATTGTATTTGTATAGAGCAGATGTGAAAAAAGTGTTTGTTTACATTTCCGGAAACAAAGCTCCTTGGATTTTGCACTTTCCACGCGAAGCGAGTTTAAACGCAAACCTATGCATCTAATTTTTTGATAGTGGAGCCCCCCGCAGGGAGGCGGAACATACTGTTTCCTCGCATATACTGTTTAATACGTAAATATAAAGTGGAAATTTATAAACCAATGTGAAATCTTACTTAACATTAAAAAGTATATGCGTGCACACAGTGGATTCCGCTTCTCCCCTCCCCACTACAGGGGAGCACCACTTCTAAAAGATATAACCTAACCCAAACCTTCTGATTTAAAGCTAAAATTTGATTTAGGTTAGATTATATTTTTCGGAAGTGGGACCCCCCGAAGGGGGCAGAACCCACTGTATGCTCGCATATACTTTACAAAACAGGGTTCCGTCCCTCATCCTTCAGGAGGGTTACATTATCAAAAAATTAGACATATAGGAATGCGTTGAATCTCGCTTTGCGTAGAAAGTAAAAAACCCAGTCTTTCGTCTCTGGAAATATAAACAAACACTTTTTCCATGTCTCATTACGCAAATACAACGTAAACAAACTTTATTTTTCCTTATTTTACAACAGAAAATACATTAAAGTTGTGAAACTTTAACATTAAATATCTCAAAACTGTAAGAGACCCCCGATTAAGGAATAGTTACTCAAGATCATATCCTTGACCTTGAATATATATCAAAGTCAAAGTCATCGGTGAAGTATAACCTTTTATGTATATTTACCCAAGTTAGAACTAACAACTTGATTTAAAATAACAAACAATAGTTCTAAATCTAAATTTATTTTTTTACACAAAACAAGTTATTTTTTTATTTATCCTCATCCGTAACATTAATTTTAAATTGAAAAAAATGCATTTCACTTTAAAAATTAACTCACTTTAAATATCTATTTTTCTGAGTATGAAAGAACAAAAATTTGCGACAGTATAAATAGTAGTTATTTAGTTTCAAGTCAATAGTTGTATTTTCTACGTAGATATGTGTTTCAATGCCTGTAAGCAAAATAATCTGATTTTCTTCCACAACAAAATGCTCCAGCTTTTTACAAACCTAAAGAAAGTAAAATAAATATATGTTTGTAAAAAAATGGAACGTAAAACGGGAATTTTTTTCAACGGATTTGTTTTCTGTGCTTCAAAATACATAAAATATGTGAATTTCAAAAAATTTTGTATGATGATTCATGTGAAATCGTATAATTATAAACATTGTTTAAGTAGACAAAACATTTTTTTTATTTTACTGAGCAATGGGAAAGGTTAATGATTTTGATCTCGTTAGAAGTCAAGATCAACTGGAAGTCATTTGATGTGGACTGAATGAAGGTACTCGTTTACCGTAATATTTTATAAAAATTCTGTTACAAAGAACGAAACAAATAATAAAATTTGATAATAATTTTAGAAATAGCGTTGATAAAACATTAAAAATTTAAAAAATTTACATATATCTTTTAAACCGTAAAATATAAAATTAAAAATAATTTTAATATTGTAATTAATTCGAATTAATTGTATTAATAATAATTATAAATAAATTTTAAATAATAAAAGTTATTAAATAATAATAAGAAAAACAGAAAAAAATTTTTTATAAAATTTTGAATTAAGCCTATATTGAAGATTAAAATAAAAGAATCAATATCTAATACTGTATAGTTAATTCTTAAATTAATAAAGAAATTAAAAATAATAAGATTAAAATTAATTGCTAATAAACCGGTAATTTGATTCTGCTATAAAACTTTTTTTATACATTAAAAAAAACTTTAATTTTATCGGACGAATTTTTCTCATAACATATTTTTATTCGCAAAAATTCATTTTTTCTGCTTAAATATATCTCTTAATATAGCGATGCATGTTGAAGTATTCGACGAAGTTGTATTTGTTGTGCATCAAACCTTCTGAAAACAAACCGCAGCCAAATCGTTTCAATAACTTCCGCTTAATATTTTTTTTCCATACATAGATAATAAAGATGCAGAGATTTTGCATAATATCTATTAAATTAATAGCATATAAGAAATAATATAACGTATTTTTAGACAACCAGAACAATTTTATTTCCATTATGATAAACAGCAGAATAAATAGCTTCAGATACAGATTGAACATGGAAACAAACATATGTATATATGTTTGTTTCCACGTTCATACATACATATATACATATGTAAGTTCATACATATATATATATATATACATATATACTTATATGTACATGTATGTACATGTATGTACAAAAAAACAATTAATAATAATATTAATCAAATTATCTTTAAAAAATAATGAAACAAATAATAAAAAAAAGGAAAATAAAAAGAAAAAATTGTAAATGTTTTTAAGATATTTTTAAAAAATGTGATTTCTCCTTTATAAAATAAACGTATTCATCATTTTTATTCTCACTATTTGTCACATTTTGAAAATTGTATACTTTTTTAAAACAATATGCATATGATCGAAGTGGCAATAATACAATATTTAAAAAGAAATAAAGAACATTTTTAAAAATTGAGCTATTTTTAAACCACTGGAATTCGGCGAGAAAAATTATCATAGAAAAAAATTAAAGAATATTTTGAAGCTTATAGTTTCAACTTTAATACTAAACTTGTGATACTAATAATTTCTAAAAAATTTTTACTTTCTTACTTAAAAAAAAATTTAATTACAAAATTGTGTAACTTGACCAAATATAATTATAGAAAAATGTTTTAAAAACGTTTTGTAAATAAAATGTGTATGTAATTTATAGTACTTGATTTAAATTTTTAGAGAAAAATTTATAGAGCAATTAAAATAAAAATACATATTTTTTAAAAAGAAATGTAGGCTCTCCAGATTAATATCAAATTAATATTTGAAAAAAATAGCAATCAGATCCAAGTGCAGTAATTGAAGCGCAAAAAGTTATATTGTGTAACATTCTCTATAAAAACTAAATATATAGGACGTTTAAACTTTTTTTTTGGATTATCTTTAACGGAAATTAAATTAAACTAATAATTTATAACATAGGTCTTAGTCGGTTAGTATTCTTTAATTTCTACGATCATGTTTTTTAATTTCCGCGACCAGCAACATGGTCGCGGAAATTAAAAAACATGATCGTAGAAATTAAAGAATAAATGAAGATTAATAAATAAATAATATAAAATAAAGACCGACAATCTCACATGATTGTGATATTACAAAATGTTTGTCTGTTTATTGAAGTAATTCCCAGAATGACTATCCAAAAATCTATGGTTATGTCAATAAAAAGGAAATCAATGTTTTGCACAAAAGTGATATCAGATGATATACATTGTAGAAATTAAGAAAACCGAGCTTAGCAATTTTCAGCACAGTGATGTGAGAGATTGCTGGTCTTTATTTTATATTATTTATTTATTATTATTTATTTTTTAATTTTTACGATCATGTTTTTTAATACGACTATTTATTATTTTTATTTTTTTTATTTTTTTCTGTGGTCATGATTTTATCTTTTACGATTATGTTACTAACTGATTAGGCCATATGATCGTTAACCTATGTTGTAAGCTAGTTTACTTTTCGCTGACCCCAAAAAAGACCGAAATGTCCTATATATTTAGTTTCTAAAGAGAATGTTACACAATAAAACTTTTTGCGCTTCAAATACCACGTCTGATTGCCATTGTGATAATTATTTACATTAACTCGCCATCACTTCGCCGATGATCTTGACTTTGATATATATTGTCAAGGATATGACCCTGAGTAACTTTTCCTTATAACTTAATCGGCGGTCTCTTAAAGTTTTTGAGATATTTAATATTAAAGTTTTACAGTTTTAATGTATTTTCGGTAATTATTTACTTTTAGAGAAGCCTCTCAGAACGACCTTGACCTTGACATGTTATCAAGATCATGATCCTGAGTAACATAAAAAAAAATTTAGTCGGTCACACACATTAAAAAGTTATTAACAAAAGAAATTTGAATATATTTAAAACTTTTTTAGTTAATAACTTTTTAATAAGCAATGGGATCCACTATCAAAAGACACATAGGTTTGCGTTGAACCTCGCTTTGCGTGGAAAGTAAAAAAACCCAAAGAGATTTCGCATTTGGAAATGTCAACAAACATTTTTTTTACGTCTGATATACGCAAATACAATGTAAACAACTTTTATTTTTTCTTATTTTATAATAGAAAAATCATTAAAATCGTGAAACTGAAACTGAAATCGCATATCTCAGAAACTATAATAGATCGCCGATTAATTTGTAAAGAAAAATTATTCAGGGTCATGTCCTTGACAATATATGTCAAGATCAAGGTCATCGACGAGATCCGTTAATGTAAATAATTACCGCGTTTTTTCCGAATTCTAATTTAATATATTTTCTAGCAACAAAATGATATATTTTTTCTTAAAGCACAGAACAAGAAAAATAAATTCCAAAATACTATCAATAGCGTTTTAAAGTTTAAGAAACTTCAAACTTTAAAATGTTCTTTAGTTATTGTGTCTACGATAATTCTTCGCAAAATTTTAACGATTTGAAAATGATTCAAATTTTAGCTTATAAAAAATTTTTCTATTTTTTGGAATAATGTATAATTTTTTTTTAACATTATGTAAGGAAAAGAAAAAAAAAGAGGAAAGGAATAAGAGCATATAAAAAAGTATTGCCTGCAAATAATCATATTCTTTTTTTATTAGGAATATTGATTCATCAATTATATAATACTGTTAGTAAAAATATTGATAAAAATATATCGGCAAAAATCATAAACAAAATACATCAGCTCACATGAATGTAAAAAAAATCTGAATACAGACCATTTATTATTATCATTACGTTTCTTTCTAAATTTTTTAGAAAATTGCCTATTTCCTTTTCGTAGCGCGCGATCTTCAATTCCGCAGAGATGGATAACCAAATATTCATAATGATGCAAATACTTTTGAACCCAAAAAAATACAACGCAAAGGCTCCGTCTCCTGTAAGTATGAAATATAAAGAATTTTCATTTTTCTCATAGTATATTAAAATATAGTGTTAATAGTTATCTTTAAGAGAACTATTTATCACCGAAACCAACAATTTCCTTCCCGAAATTTTGGTCGTAAAACTTCCGACAAATGACCGGAAACAAAATCCATAATGATACTAATAATAGCAAAAGTAAAAGATAAACCTTATGCAAAGATTGCATAAAACACCAGCTTTCTTTTCTTTTTTTCTTTTCTGACTTTTCTTTGTAACGAATAGAAATTTCTGCAAAAAACAATTTACATATCATATTCAGCTAAAAAATATATAAAAAAAATAACAGAATGTAAATGCATGTTAAAACAATATTTGCTTTTGATCGAGATTTTTTCGAAAGTCTGTTCTACAAAAATTGTTTTACATAATATAACGAATACGATTATAGATATACGATTAGGCTATCATGAAAAATAGTTTAATGGTTTAACATTAATCAAGCGACGCGGTAGCATCGCAATGCCAAGTTCATAAAAAAAATGTCAAAAAGAAATATAAAGAAATCTGTCTGGCTTGTCAAAAGTTTTGCCTGTGTACAAGAACCGCGGAGCTACCAAATAGCTTATCCGGAGTTTTATGTCTATAATATTTAAAATATCTCAGGAATTACAGCCGTAATCAAAAATCTAACAGCACTTTTATGATATAATGTGAATGCAAGCTTTCGATTGCGACCAGTTTGAATAAGATTGGTGCTGTCAATCTTGAGAAATGATATTCGTATATAGCAAACGTGAGACTTTTCCCGGATAAGTTCAGACTCACATACGTATCCTCGCACGCACACACGCAAAGCGATTTTGTTCATCAAGGGGCATTCACACTATTTACGTTCGTTCTTTTGTGTACACTCTTTTATATATGAGAGAGAGAGAGAGAGAAAGAGAGAGAGAGAGAGAGAGAGAGGGAGAGGGAGAGGAAGAGAGGGAGAGGAGAGGGAGAGAGAGGTGGAGAGGGAGAGGGAGAGGAAGAGAGGGAGAGGAGAGGGAGAGAGAGGTGGAGAGGGAGAGAGAGAGGTGGGAGAGAGGGAGGGAGGGAGAGAGAGAGGGAGGGAGGGAGAGAAAGAGGGAGGGAGGGAGAGAGATAGAGAAGAAGAAAGAGAGAGGGAAAAAGAGAGAGAGAGAGAGAGAGAGAGAGAGAGAGAGAGGGAGGGAGAGGGGGAGAAAGAGAGGGAGAGAGAGAGAGAAAGAAAGCTTTATTTATAAAGCGCTCTGGGAAAAAATTCCCTCAAGCGCCATAATACTAATACATAATACTAAATACTAATACATAAGAATGTAAAAATACATTTAAAGTAACAATGTGTGCACAATGTTCTTAAGCATGTGTAACAATGCGCACATCGTTACCCGGCCGTCCATCCGCCGGACACCGCCACCTGACGACCATCAGTCGGGCCAGCACATGAAATACCGCCGTTCCACGCCCAGCAGTCACGGGACCTAAGAGCGAAGACGCTATGCGCCCCATCGTATTATAAACCGGCGAGCGAAAACAAAACATCTGGTAGATATTTTGTTATTTATTACTTTGTTATTATTTTGTTATTTTTATCACCGGGTCGGCACATCGTACCGGAGCACGAGTCGCGCGCTCGGGAAATCGATCTGACCGCTTCCGAAAATTCCCGAGCCGCGAACGCGCTCAACCCAATTGTTGAACAAACAATTATCGCGCCGACGCGATACCGCCGACACCGGGTATAAAAAGGCGCTCCACCGGGTAAAGAGTCAGAACCTTCTCCGCTGCTCTGAAGTCGGCACGACGCTCAGAGCTTCCCGAAGAAACCTACACGCTTGAACAGCGAGATCGAAGTTGGGTGTACTCCGCCTCTGCTGGGCTTTCCCAGCATCCCGCAAAACCAAGCGTTCCGACTAAGTATCCGATCGTCCGGCAATATCTCTAGCGGTGGGAAATTACACGCCACCGACGGATATTCCCGTCTGCCGGACGTTCCTATTCCAACCGCGAACCGCTCCCGCAAATCCCGGATACATCGCGAAGCATCTCGCGATCCGACGCAACGACCGGGACTCCCCATTATTACGGCGATAGAATCCGCTCGACTAGGGCCGTAAGACCGCCCTACGCGCCGAAAATATTGGCACACTATTCGCCGCGTCGCGAGGCTCCCGCCCCTCGCGACGATATCACCGCGCGCCATCGCGCTTCTCACCCGGGTGAGACCGCCTATCGATCGCGCATATCGATTATCGCGCGACGCGCTCAATCCACCGCCAAAGAGCGCCAACTGCAAGTGCAACCGAAGCGTGCACTTGGGCGCGACACAAGCCGAAGCGCACCGCCGGGGTGACTCCGCAACCGCCGCTTACCATACACGGAACCTCGTACGGGCCCGCACCGCTCTCATCTGCGCCGATTCAATCTGCGCACACATACACACACACACACACACACACACGCACCCACACACACTTTGTAACCCCGTAGTCGGACAATAAATAAATCTTGTTTATTTGGCATAAATCACTCGCATTCTCGTGCTTGCTATACCTTCCGAGCCCTGATCCCGACCGAGCTATCCTCCGACAGCGCTCGGAAAAACCGACCGTTACACATGTAAAGAAAGTGCTTATGTGTAAATGTGGTTTATGATCTACAATCTTAAGGCATACTAGAGAGAGATGCAATAGTATACTAACATTCAAGAAACATCTCTATTTATATCCCAATCATGAAGAGGCACAGACGAGTAACTGCGAATATAACTTTTGTTTAAAATCCGCCAGTGTCGTCGCACTCCAAATAAACTGAGAGAGACCATTCCAAAACCTAGCCGATGTGAATCTAAAAAACCGTTTATATAATTCAGTTCTACATTGTGGTAAAAATAGTATATCCCTCGGAGCCCTAGTGGTACGGTTTGATGTTGGGATCTTACAGTTAAAATTGGAGTGTAGAAGACTTGGTTGTTTAGTTTCTAATATTTTATGCAATAGGCATCCAACAAAGTAAGCTCTTCTAGCATCAACCTTGAGCCAACGTAGCCTTACATAAGGTGTAATGTGCTCATCAGTCCTTACGTTAAAGATAAATCTGACGCAAGCGTTCGCTGCTTTATGAAGTCTCAGATTTTGTTCGGTTGCCCTGTCCGTATAAGCGGCACAGCAATAATCAACATGTGAATAGATCAGTAAAATGACGAACTTAGATTTGAGAGTTTCCGGCAATAGGTGCCTGCAAAGTTTTAATTGATATAGAGCGGAATAGATTCTGTTTGTCATATTAGTAACCTGCTTCTTCCAAGATAAAATTTATGATCGTGACACCAAGATATTTAATAGATGTAAAATATTGAATCCTGGACCCATCCATTCTTATCTCAGGAAGTGTACTCAGATCAATGGAGTTGATAAATCTCGATGTTCCATGATTATAACCTGAGTCTTATCAGAGTTTAATATAAGCCGGTTAATAATAGATCAGCCCAGAATAGCATCAATGTCCTCGTTAACCTTCCGGATAATGTCCAGGTAAATCGCTTGGTTCACAATAAATGTAGGCTTGAAGATTGTCAGCATAAAAATTGTACTTGCAGTGCCTGACCACAAGACTAAAATCAGCTAAATATAGAGTGAAAAGCAAGGGTCCCAACACAGAGCCTTGCGGCACCCCAACCCTGACAAGAGATGGAGACGAGGGTAGTACCCTTTATGCTATCTCTAACCGCCTGAATCCACTCAGTCAAATAAGAGTGCATCCAACGCAAGATACTCTCAGAAAAGTTTAAGATCTTCAACTTCTCGATTAGCAGGAGATGATCCACTCTATCAAAAGCCTTCGAAAAATCGAAAAATACAGACACAGTTGTTACGTCCCGATGTTATTAGGGAAGAAAAAAATAATATAAAATATAATATTATATTTGAAAGTTATAAATTTAATTTTGGGTCATTCTGCTTACACCGAGTTTATTCGGGACTCAGAAGATTTTCAATCTGTCAATCTATAGGTTCTAATATACAATATGTGTATTAACTCACCAAAGTTTAATAAAAATGTATGGTAAAAACTCTCTTTACTTCCTTCTATGCTTATTGAATAATCTCAGAGTCCTTGCCCGGGATTTGGAAATTGGCTGGATATTAATAAGACAGTAGCCCTGAATAACTGAATTTAACACTTTTATTAATATAACTTTTAAACTCGAAAGAAACTTTGCGCGTGTCTGTACAATAAGAAAATTCAAATTCTTAAAGACTGTGCAAGTATGAGCTTGTCGACGCGGACGCCGGATCACTACGCGACTCGTCAGTTCGGAGTTTGGAATAGTAATGACAGTGAAGACTGGCTGTCTCTCCTGGCTCGGCTTTGCATGTGAACGGTGGTGGTAGTAGCCAGTATGTGGATATGCCAAGGCAAGGCTCGTATTGCATCAGTTTCTTTGTCCGAGCGTCCGACTGCATTCCGGAGCCTTATCTTATCGGGCGGGCGGATAAAAATATCGATCGGCGTTCGACTTGCTTCATGAAGCATAATTTGAGACTCTTATAAAATATTGCATGCTGAATAAAATATTATAATTTTAAAACCTAAATCCTATTCCTAATATATATATATAACACATCACTCAATAAGTCTCCGGTCTAACTAAGAAAAACAAATTTTTTTTTAGAAATCACGTAGGTCTGTCAACAATGTTGCCATATATGTGTCAGATCGGGGACTTATTGACTGATGTGTTATTTGACTCTATATACAAGTACGAAATCTTAGCAATAATTATTATACGCCGTACTTAATTATTATAATTATTAATAAAACTTCTACTCACATAACGGATATCTTAAAATTAATTATCTATTAGCTTAACATTATTCTCTTCTTAAATGAATAAATTCCAGTAACTTAGCATACAGTCATATAAGCGAGAGCTTATATGTTAAATTTATATACCGGGTGTCCATAAAATACTTATCAACTTTTAATTTAAATTTTCTTGGGCATTTATTATATTTCTTATGATTTTTTATGCATATTTATCATTAATCATTAAAATTTTGAAATGTGCGAGGACGTCACACAGTAACCATCCTACGATCAACCGCGTGTCTTACCTCGTCCAGCATTCTGATCAGACAAGTTTGCGTAGAGTGATTGTTCCGATAAGCTGACATGGATCGTATAAGCTAGAGTCCTCAAGATAGACACGAATCTGCGCGTAAATTATCCGCTCCAATGCTTTCGACAAATTAGGAAGTATTGATATTGATCGATAATGTTGCACCAATGTAGGATTCTTGACGTTAGAAATTGGGCAGAAAAGAGCCGATTTTCACTTCATTGGGAACACTCCATTCATCAAGGAGAAATTGAATAGATTAAATAGATGCTCCAAAATAGGCAGTATACCGTGGATTATCAACAATCTCAGTGAGATATCATTCCCTCCAACCACATTTGATTTGGCCCTGGAAATCACCTTCACTATATCTCGCGGCACGACATAATTCCAGTGGAAGCTTCTATCATCAAAATCACCTGCAAGCATCTCCCCCAGAGAGTCCCGTTCGATACAATCAGCACACTCCGCATTATGTCCAAGAATGCATTAAGTTCTTCAACAGAGTGCGAAAGACACACTCCCAGTATCCCTGGCTTTAACCCTTTCGGTACGAGCGCCGGATATATCCGGCATCCATATGATGACCTGTGTGGACGAGAGCCGGATATATCC
>JBCEWD010000121.1:1284149-1297015 GCA_039654425.1 Cataglyphis rosenhaueri
CGTTACAATGTATATATATATATATATATATACATTGTAACGGTTCACCTTTCCCGTACTCCACGGATCAAACTCGTCGGTTTCCAGGATTCGGGACAAGGGGGAACTCCATTTACTCTTCCAATAATTTTTAACAAAACAGTTTATTTAAAGCTTATTAAGAAATAAAATAGTTAAAGCTGCGATGTACGCTACTAATAATATAAATCAAAGCATTAAACGTGGACAGCGTGAACAAAGCGATGTAAGCTAATAAGAAATTAATACAATTAAAGTAATGAGCGCAGGCAGCGTGGGTAATGCGATACAAGCTAGTGAGCTGGAGTACGCATTGCCTGGCTTTGCCGGTTTGAGTCTTACAAAATAACTAGGCTAACGCGGTATGTATAGAATCAGGCGGCTTGGCCCAGTATGTAAAAAAACGGAATCCGTATTTATAGACGAGAAAACGGGGCGGACTCGGATGTGACGGCTGTTATTGCAAGGATGTGCACTGTGCGGCTATGTATTCTGAAAAGGAGTGGCAAGGCCAGTGCTCGGCGGCTTATCCTTAAAAGGACTAGGCGCCAATGATGTATTCCGCCGTCACGAGCAAACGCGACTTTTTTCGAGTCGCCTGCGATAGACGTATTAATTATCCCCGATCGCGGTATGTACAAAACGGTCTGTTTCCGGTAGACTGCTGGATACAACCAAACGATACAGTCAGTCCGGTGGGATATAATCCCTCGGTTTAACGAATCGGTCGATCGGCGGGATATAATCCCTCGGTTTAAAGAATCAATCGGTCGGTGGAGTATAACCCCTCAGTTTAACGAATCGGTCGGTCGGTCAGTTTAACGAAGTACCCGGTGTACGAATCGGTCGGTCCGGTGGGGTGAAACAACCCGGTATATCAGTTTCGGTCAGTAACGCGTTTTCTTAATCTAACGCCGTCCCAGCAACCGGGAAGCCCGCATAACCACGAGAAGCCCATTGCCTGGTGTAGCGGAGGTATTCGGTGAGCGTCTGTCAGAAATCGGGAATCCCGGCCTAACAAGTGACCCGTTACCTGGTGTCTATAGAGCTTGGTTACGGATCTTGGTTAGGATAGGACTCAGGACTCAGGATCAGCAACTGGTAATGATACGCTGGACCGCCTTATATACCCGGCGTGGCTCTCCCACTCACGCGATTCGCCGCGTGGTAGGGCAATCCCCTTGGTGGGGTTCGCGCAATAGGTGCGAGAGTTTGCGGGCGCCATAAGCGCTATGCCTCATTTGGCGGGCAGATGGTCTGCCCGCTAGGCTGGTAACGATATCGTTACACCCCCCCCCCCACTTCCTCCAAGGTTTGCAACACCTTATCCGAGGTCGGCCGAGCCGGTCGAACCGGATGAACCATCGCCCGATGGGGGTGGCCCGATATTTCCGCGTCACGTGAGCACGCCAGCATTGCCAGGACACCGTGTGTCCGTCCCCAAGGGTGACGTACACAGGCGGCAATGGCCGAATTGCCCAACCGGACGCTACGGTGGGGGCGGAGGTGATCGTGGCGATCGACACCTTAATCTCCCCGTCTGTCGGTTGCTCGGGAGATTTCTTCCGCATCGGTCGCAGGCGCCGCGGCGATTCTGACACGGCCGCATCTGTCGCGACCAAAGCCTCGGGGACGGCGGACTCGCGAGGATTATCGCCTTGCATCGACAATCCACATCCAACCGCTGCACCGAGGTGCCCGGCCACGAGGGCCGTGCCGGCCTCCGCTCGTCTGGCTTGTCGGGCGGCTTGGACGGTCTTGCGTTTCATTACTCTTACTATCCGTAGATAGTTCACCAAAAAGCTCCTCAAGATCTGCCTTACGGCTCATTGTGGCGAGTGATACTCACTCGTTGGAGCGGTCGGCCTTTTATACTTATCGGAACGTTTTTCATGTACGGGTAGCGATTTATCTCCTACGCTACTCGGCGTCGAAATCGCGAGTTGAGATCGGATTGCGAACTTGGGCGGGGCGCCGGGCGTGGCTTACATTATCCTGATAGCTCAGAGATGGTATTAAGATGTTGATTGGAGCGATCCGAGATTCCGGCTACAATCGGCCGAGGTCGTTACCAGAGTCTTCGCGGTATAATCCCGTAATCGTAAGCGGTTAATCTCCGTTAGCTAATCAATTATCCTAGAGATGCCTCAGGGTGGTTGATATGATCGCATACTATTTAAACAGAGTTGGGCGCTTAAGTAAAGCCAGTTGCAGTATCTTCGGTGAATTTTTATCGGGCAGAACAAATTTCCCACGCGTCATTCGGGGCTTAGGGGGGGCGGGGTTGGCGGATGGTCCTACTTTAGTCTTCCGATTCTTCCTCCTCGGGCTGGTTCTCGGTGGGTGCGAGTGTCAGCTTCAGGTCCTGGATGTGGAAGTGGCGATGCCATTTTTTTTGGCTATCGCGTAAATCCACTACTACAGGTGACAGGATCTTACAGATCCTCTCCATAGGTCCAATGAAACGGGGAGCTAATTTCGCAGTAAATGACTCCCTTTTACTGGACAGTGGTCGGTCCCGCTTCCAGACCTGTTCTTTGGTAGTGTAACAATCGTCTAAACGGGATCGCTAGTCTCGCCGGCGCAGGTTATAGTGGCGTTCCTGCCGTTGGAATGCCCGGGCCAAATATAAGAGGATGACCTCAAACGCGTCTTCGAGTCGTCTCCGGTGTACGTCTGGTTCTGGTGGAGGGGCCGGCAGTCTCCGGTCTTCCTGATGTGATCGTGCTAATTCGCGGCCGTGCAGAACGTACGCAGGAGTATACCCGGTGGCCTTCTTGGCCGTGTTTAAAGCATCGACGTGCTCATTTCAACTTCGATGCTGCTTGTCTACATACTGCGCTATCATGGCGCTTAATGGTGCGGTTGGCGCGTTCCACTGGATTTCATTGGGGCGCGTAAACCGGAGAGGTATAATGAATTATTCCGAACGCGGTGAGCAACGTTTTAAATTTCAGTGGCATAAACTGCGTTCCATTGTCCGAAATTAATATTGTTGGGCACCCGTGCCGGTATATTAGGCGTTTGATGACTGGGCTAGATTCTCGGCTGTGGCCCTTCGTATGGGTACCATCTCGATCCACTGAATCGGTCCTCGGATGGTAAGTGGCCACGTATACCCGTTTGCAGACCTTGGCAGTGGTCCTATCAAGTCGACGGAGGCTTGATGCCAAGGCGCAGCGGTAGCTCGAAGGGTGCCCGCGAATTGCTGCTGCGGTACTTTGTACGCCATGCAATTTGAACACCGGTGGACGTACTGTGAGACTTCTCACAGCCAGGCCAGTAATATAGGCGGGTAATACGGGCAATGGTTTTTGTTATGCCCAGGTGCCCGGATGCAGGGTCGTCATGCATCCGCTTTAGGAGGGATAATCGACCCCTCCTTCGGTACACACCGCTTTCACTGATCTTCGGAAGAGGTTTCGTGGAAATCTAAGTCATGTAACAGGTATCGGTGCAACAACCCGTTGTGTGTCTCGTAGTCGGGATAGTCGGTCGGTCGTTCCCGTACGTTCTTTGCCATTCGGCGGTACCAGAGGCACCTGGTCCGTCGGGTCACGGTGCTGGTTTCAGGTAATCGCGAGAGTGCGTCGGCCACTTTGTTAAGTGGTCCCCTTCGGTACTGAATCTCGAAATCGAATTGTTGCAGCTCGAAGATCCACCTCGCCAATCGGCCCGTCGGTTCTTCCACCCTTTGCAACCATTGCAACGCTTGGTGGTCAGTTAGGACCGTGAATTTGTAACCCTCCAAATATTCCGCCGTGTCTCCCAAACGACCGCCAGGCATTCTAACTCAGTAGCGCTGTAATTGCACTTTAAGGCGTTCAGGGTTTGACTGGCATACGCGATGACGTGTTCACCTTCCTCGAGGTGTTGGATGAGGACCACCCCTAAGCCGTGCGTACTAACGTCTGTTTGCAACGTAAATCTACGCGTGAAGTTGAGGCATGCAAAAATTAGGGCGGTGGTTAAAGCCTCTCAGCCGTTAAACGCGGTCACCTCGGTATCGGTCCATTTGACACCTTTCCGCGTTAATCAAATCAGAAGTGTCGCGATGATCGAGAAGTCGGCGATGAACTGTCAGTACCAAGACGCAACACATAAGAACTGGCAAACCTTTTTCAAGTTGATGAGTGTTGGCCAGTTAGTTATTGCGCTAACTTTGTCTGGATCGGTACGGATGCCTTCCCGATCAATTACGTGGCCCAAGTAGCGGAGGCTCGGTCGGCAGAAGTGGCACTTTTCGGAATTTAAACGAAGTTTCACCTGCCGTAGGCGACGGAAAATCTCGGCTATGTGCCTTAAAGTCATCAAAGATCCGACTACCGATAATAACATCGTCCAGATATACGAGGACGTGTGGTTCGAGCTCAGGTCCCAGTATGCCATCCAACAATCGTTGGAAGGTGGCGGGTGCGGAATATAACCCGAGTCATGACACGGAACTGCATCAGATCACGCTCCGTACTGTGAACGCAGTTGCCGGTCAGCTCTCAGGCGCGAGTGGCACTTGCTCGTACTCACTCTTAAGGTCCAGTGTGGATAAATAATGCGCCCCTCGTAGTTTATCGAGAGTAGCCGTAATATGTGGCAAATTATGATAAGCTATCATAATTATGCATATGCATCATTCTCCGGAGCGTCGTTGAGTCTTCGAAAGTCGATGCAGAACCGGTAAGGCGTATCCATTTTCTTCACTACTATCGGAGAGCTCCATGCACTCGCCGAAGGTTCGATAATCATCTCCTGTTCCATATTGCGAACCTCCTCATCGATGACCGCCCGCATGGCCGGCTTTCTAGGCCGATGTCGTTGTTTGATTGGCGTCCCGAACTTTAGGCGGATGCAGTGTTGGATCCGATGGGTTGTTACGTCCCAGCAAATTCCGGCTGCGAGAAGGGAATTGCAGAACTCGAAAACTTTCGCGGGAGACGATCGCGAATTTCGGGTCAAACTAATCGCGTGGTTCTTCCCAGGGATACTTGCGATCAAGGTTATTCGCGACGAATACGCGATAAAAAGGGGAGAGAGTGAATCAACGAAGACGGTGCATTTAAATAAATATTAAAACCGAACAGAAGAAGCACCCGGAAAACTGTGCTGTCCTTTGTAGGCAGGATGGGTCAAAAAGGGAAATCGGGATACAGGCAAAAAAAGGGTGAGTCGTAAAAGTGAAACTCAAGAACTCGTAAAAAAAAGGGCTCGATATTAGGCAAGGAATGAATCACAGAAGTGAAATCGGAGAGTACGCCGTAAAAGTAAAACTCTATATTAACAAAGGATGTTTTCCAAAAGTGAAACTAGTCGTAAAAGTGAAACTTAAGAAGAACAAAGGATAGTTCACGAAATGAAATCGGGTCTCAAAAAAAAGGGTAGGTTGTAAAAGTGAAACTCGAGATCCGAAAAGAAGTTTGCTCGGAAAACTCCAGAACTGAGGTGATTTGAAGTATTCTAAAATATCCACGATGCATTCAACTGTATTATGTTATGATAACCTCAATGTTACGGGACACGTATAATAGATGGATTGCTTGCAAGGGGTTCACGCGTTTAGCGAAACAAATTCGGTAATTGGGGAATTATTTCGGAGGTAAGCGATATATTTTTCCCGTAGTAATTAGTTAAAAACTCCACGTTGTCTGGGTTGCTTTCGAATTCGTCAAGTCGGTTAGTACAATGCTGACACGCGAATCCAGGTCTGGCATAACTAATTTTACCGAAACAGCTAGTACACACAATTTGACTAGAGGTATCGTAGCCAATTTCAATGTAATAAAGGTCTCGCGGATCCAACTCGCGGAGCTTCTCTTGCGGCAAGCTGTGATAACAACGGCGGCATAAGGCTTTTTTAGTCGTGGCGTGGCATTGCCCGGATGTCTTAATACAGAAATACGCGAGAGTGGCTCTCGGTTGCTCATCTACGAGCCCGAAAATTGCCCGGAAATCGAGGGTAGTTGACGGACGCATAAATATAACTTCCTACCTTGTGACGAATGGCTGGGGTGTTGATTGAGCGGTCTGGAATTCCCTCCCTCGCTTATTGATATCCTGCCTTCCTGGGATCCTTGTCGTCGATGTCGCTAAGTGGAATCCTTGAGTGCTCGATGTCTATCGGAATCAGCTTAGCTGGCCACTTGATGGGGATTATGCACTCGACACGTCGCGAGATCTCGAATGTAGCGTTGTAGTGATTCGCGAATAATTGTTCGTATTCCGGATCGTAATACGGTGTTACACCAATGTATCGCGATAGTCCAGGATTTACGGATTCTAAGATTAACTCGCGAAGTAGCTCACATGCGCGTTTTTTAACCCCTCCACGTCTGGTTTTCGGGATTTGTTATTTTATTTAATTAACCATTGATCACTGGCTCTA
The DNA here is from genome assembly GCA_039654425.1 of Cataglyphis rosenhaueri. Classification (NCBI taxonomy): domain Eukaryota; kingdom Metazoa; phylum Arthropoda; class Insecta; order Hymenoptera; family Formicidae; genus Cataglyphis; species Cataglyphis rosenhaueri. The sequence goes on from JBCEWD010000121.1 coordinate 1,290,544, forward strand.
ATCAAGGCGATGTGTAGTTTTCAGAGAACACAGTATGCGATGGGCCGCACTACTGTATCTTGTGTTTAAACTGATTGTAATAACAGCGTGCAGCGGTCCGCACTGCTGGTATTGCATATCAGGTGTGAGTGTGTTTGTAAATGATAGTTGAGCAAAGCCAGATGAAAAGGTGGTTTAACAGATATGTATTTTAATACGATATATATTAATACAACAATAGGCCAGACGTAGTGAGTCGAGAAAAATTCTAGGATGTGAATCACTCGCGGATGCAGAAGGCTTAGCACGTGGATTAGGTAGGTAAGTAATTAAATGTAAAATTGATTCATATAACACTATGTATATTCTATCACTTGTACACTGCGATATAATATTTAACTTAGAATTAAGATTGTTTTAAATTATACTTAGGATTAGAAATGGAACTTTGAATTCGAGTTAGAATTAGAATTAGAATTAAAATTAGAATTAGAATTAAATTTAGAATTAGAATTAGGATTAGAATTCGAATTAGAATTAGGATTAGAATTAGAATTCTCGAGTAAGCTTGGTTGCTCGGTCGGAGACGCGGGAGAGACTTGTTGCTCGGTCGTTGTCGCGGAGAGGACTGACTAAGTTGGAGCGCGCACGGAGCTCCTTCGTTTCGGCGACTCGGCCGCTGCCGAGAGTAGGGATGTATAGTGGCGGGACGCGCAGTAGTGGGAAAAGCTAACGAAGCGCTACGCTTCGGCGCTCGAGGAAATCAGGTGTCATGGCGTGTCTTTGGTGCGCTATTCAAGTTGCGCTTGCTGGACTTTGATTATTTATTTAAGAGAGAAGAAAAAAAAAGAAAATAAAGTTGAAATTTTTGACAGGACGTGACACCTCCCCCCTCGGAAAAGAATGTTGGACGTTATTGTTCCAACATTCTCCAGTGTATTTAAACCTATGCTTAAAGCTATGTTTACATTTGTTTTCTTAACGTTGCGCTTACAATTGATTATACAATTTTGTTAATCTAGGGTTCTCGGTGGATGTGCAGGTATTTGTTCAGTTTGCCATAGTCTTTGAGTGGGGCATTTAGGGCACTTTGTTGGGGTTTCTCGCACACATTGTCACTGGCACTTTCACTGTTATGGTTTTCTAGGTTTGAAAGGGGCATTAATTCAGTGGTCGGAGTCTGTGAATCCGTTGGCTTCCTGGTTGCAGGTTGTCCATGGGCACTCAGCTGCAAGAGAAGGTGAGTGATAGAGCTCCATACTGGTCCCAACAGGTGAAGGCTCCATCCGTACACCGAGTGGAGTGCGTAGTCTCTTATGATTGAATCTACTAGCTTGACGAGTTTTATTATCAGAATTATAGCGAGTATTCCTGCGCTTGCTGATCCAAATGTGACGAAGCCTCTCCACAGGCGAGTACCAGCGCTTTCTGCTATCTTTTCCAATGATTTTTCATCCATTAAATTGTAGAGAGACACGCTCCCGTGGAGGATCTGTTTCTCCATGGCTCCTTGTGCGATGGTGTTTAGCATCGCAGGTTTTTCCACCGGGAACATTATGTGGTTTCGCAATCGATCCAGGTCTTCAGTGGAATATATTCCGCTAGTCGCGAGATTGGATGGACTCACATATTTCCATTGAGGCTTCGTTAGCGGCTGGATAATCGGTGGCGGTAAAGCTTCTATAAGTCGCGGCGTAATTCGGAACCATGTATCGTCGATTCTATACATGGTTGGCAGCAACTCGCTACAGTCTCTGGTTGTCCCAGTTTTCATTAAGATTCTTGATCTTGGCGAGAGGAAGTACGATGTATTATCATGTGAGACTGGCAGTTCGTTGTAACATCCCTCTGTCTGGCGAATTTTACATAGAACCGGAACGCACTTGATGATATGTATTACTTCGCCGGCGGTAATTGGCATGTAGCCTGGCGATTTCATCAAACGGAATGCCATCTTGTCTGGGGCTAGAGAGTGCGTTTTCCAAGATTTGTCTTTCCAGAGCGCATTTTTGACCCATGATGTCTCGGTACAGCTGTGTTAATTGAGTCTTCAGGTGTTTTTCCACGTATATGAACTTGGAGTTCACGTACGAAAAGATATCGAGGTTGTCGATGGCAATTCTTGATTGCGGTTTAAATGTTCTTCCTGACTGCGTTTCCAGGATGAATAACTTCGGATGTTCTGTCTGGATTATTTTATACCCGCAGAGGTTCATATCTGAAGTCCTGGCTAGGGCGAACGTCGTTTCCTTTGTTGTGACAGTGTAGATGACGGGAGACTCCTTTTGTACTTCCTTGGGGGTGAGCCGGTAGGCGGCACCTTGGTACAGCACATCGTAACGCCTGAAGTTGCAGCTGTCTGTTGGTAGGATTCGCCAGTAAGTCGATGATACCATCCGCATCGCTGCATTCACCTTCCGTTGCGCGGCAACGGCTTCCCGAAGGTAAGACAATTTCATTTGTAGTGTACTTGATGGGTAGCTCCAGCCTCCTGGTGGCTATTTTTATAGAAGCTTGTACGACTACGTTATCCCAGGTTCCGTACGGATCGCTGAACTGTGTCCCTACACAGCGTCCATCTACTGTGAGAGTTCCAGCGAACGTTAAACTGAATGTGGAAGTGGTATTAATTTTGATTCCTGTGATCAAGGCATTGCCTCCCAGGAATATAGTTCCGCTGTCGTATAGCTTTTTGCACGTCTCGGCTGATATCTCCCGGATATATTCTCGTTTCCCATTTTGTAGGGCGGAGATGTGGGAGTGCATTCCACAATAATATATGGTCCGGTCGATCTCAATCCGGCATTGTAGGCCTGTTGTGTGGTCAAACTCGCTTAATTGTAGCAGCTGTACGTAAACTTCTTCTGTTTTTGGTTCTATGTTTTCAAGTTGGCATTCTCCTATCTCTGTGAGAAAGAGAGTGGTAATGTTTAATCCGTCGCTACCGCAGTCATATCCTGTGAGACTGTATGCAATAGGAGATAGAAGTGCGATGATGATGATGATGATCGGCGAGATAAGCTCCATGGTAAGGCTCACTGCTAACTGACTGGTTTTTCTCGTATGCGGTGTTATTATAGCTGCTGTGATGAGAAACTCTGGAGAGGGGTGGTGATCAAAGTGGGGGCCTGGTGTGGCGAGAACTTTAATTTATCTGCATGCATGATCCGCGTCTTATATCTACTTATGGCTATTTTAATATTATTATTACCGAGTATTTCAGTGATTTTATAAGGTCCAATGTACTGGTCACCCAGTTTGTCTTTTGTGGGTTCTCGTAACAAGTATACATTAGTTCCTACCTTAAATTTACGCGTATTAAGCTTACGGTCGTAATACAATTTAGATCGTTTTTTTGCATTAGTCAAATTTTTGCGTGCGATTGTTTGCACGTCTTTTATTTTATTAAATAATTCTACTAGATATTTCGCGTAACTCTCGTTTGGCTCTTGGGTTGTGTCAGTCTCGCTGGAAGATACCTTGGCAGTCTTACCGAACACTAGCTCGTGAGGAGTGAATTGCGTTCCTTCGTGAACGCTTGTGTTGTAAGAGAATGACGCGAGTTTAAGATGTGTATCCTACTCGTTAGTTTTGTCGACATAGTGTTTCAGGTACTCCCAAAGTACCTGGTGCGATCTTTCTATTGACCCATTAGATTGTGGTCTATATGCTGTAGTCTTGAAATGTCGGATCTTAAATTTACGTGCTACGTTCCGCATTAAACTGTTAAAAAAGTGTGAACCCTGGTCTGTAAGAATAGCTTTCGGAGCTCCAAATGTACATATGAATTCGTTTGTAAATGCATCCGCTACGTCTATTGCGCCCGCGTGTTTGAGAGGTAGGACAAGAGAGTACTTAGTTAGTAAATCTTGAATTGTTAATATATAGTTATTACCGGAACGTGTGGTGGGCAGAGGACCCATTATGTCCATGGAAACTTTATTAAAGGCGGAGTCAGGGGTATTGGTAAGCACCATTGGTTGTCTAGTCTTTACGCGGACCAGTTTTTTCAACTGGCAGGAACGACAATTTTGTATAAAAGATTGTATATCGGCCTTCATTCCGGCCCAGTTATACCGTTTTTTAACGCGATTGAAAGTCTTAGTTATACCCTTGTGTCCGCCTATTGCTGAACAGTGATTCTCTTCTAATATTCTTAATCTATCCTCGTTAGGGAAATGGTTATCTTATTTGAGCACGTAAATATCTTAAGATTAGGTTTGTCTAGTATGAGTATAAGTGATGAGTGGATGACTTCCCAAGGGACGTTGTCTACGTTTCCCTTGGCGATTGAGATGGATTGTAATCCCAGTTCCGTTATGACATCTAGTAGGGAGCGAAGAGCTTCCTTTACAATAATTTTTTCTGTTATTTCTGACAATCGTTCTTTTACCACTAAAGAAATAATGTACTTGCTACCGTTCTTATTAACCTTTGCCCTCGCTAGGGCGGCGTCCCTGATTAAAGATAGCGACTATGTCTCCTGGAGCGTTCGGGCTCCTGTATCGATCGGTGCGCCTTGCTGTGATGAATACGACGAGTTGTCTCGGCGCGTCGCGAAATTGTCGGGAATTTCTATGATTCTAGGTCCCGTCATGTTTTTCGCGGCAGCTGTTTCGTTGGGGTTGTCGAATATGTAAGAATCCGAATCAGAAGAGCTACTATCCGTTTCTGTATATCTTGATTCGTCACTTTCATCGCTCGGCGTCTGAGGTGCCTCGTCGGCGCTATTTGATGAGTGGTTTTTACGGTCGATTCGTACAGGCTTAGGAGTGCAAGTAAACAGGGATTCCTCCGAGTCGGACACTATTTTGCGCTCTATTGGGAGTACTCGAGCGTTTTCTCCCTCCCCTTCTGTTGTCAGAAGAATGTGAACCGGGTTGCGAGATAATGCGTCCGCGTTCGCGTTTATTTTCCCGGCTTTGTATTTTACTTCATATTCGTATTCGGCTAGCTTGAATCGCCAACGGACTAATCTAGACGTGGGATCTTTAACTGAGTGCAACCATATTAAGGGTTTATGGTCAGTGACCAGATCGAATTTCCTTCCATATACGTAAGGTCGGAAGTAGTTCATGCAATAAACTATCGCGAGCAGTTCCTTTTCTATGATCAAATAGTTCTTTTCGACCGCGTTTAAGAGGCAAGAGGTATATGAGATAGGTAGGTCCTTACCTATGAGACCTTGGCTCAGAATGCCGCCGATCGCGTGCCTTGAAGCGTCCGTCGTGACAACGAAGGATTTTGTAAAATCCGAGTATTGTAAGATAGGTTCTGTGCACAGTGCTTCGCGGAGCTGCACGAATGCTAGTTCTTGCTCGTTTTTCCAAGCAAATGGTTTTTCCTTCTTTAGGAGGTTAGTTAAGGGACGTGCGATCTTTGAAAAGTTAGGGATAAATCGCCTGTAGTATCCCGCCAGATCAAGGAACTGTTTTATATTTTTCGCGTTTTGAGGTGTAGGGAATTTTTTGACTGCCTGTACCTTTGCGGGATCGGGTTTTACTTCCTGATCGCTAATAATGTGCCCTAGATACCCGACCTCTTTCCGTAGGAACTCACACTTGTTTGGTTGGAGCTTTAGGTTTGCTCTCCTAAGTCTTTCGGCTAACTTATTGAATTTGACTTCGTGCTCCTTTAGTGAACTTGCGTATAATACGATGTCGTCGAGATACACGAATAATTCACTACCTTGTAATCCAGACAGTACCTGATCCATGAGTCTCTGAAATGTAGCGGGAGCGTTCTTAAGGCCGAATGGCATTTGATTAAACTCATAGTACCCATGAGGGGTTGAGAAGGCCGTTTTGCCGGCGTGAGACTCGTGCATCGGTATCTGATGGAAACCAGACGCGAGGTCGAAGACGTTAAAAATTTCACAATTGTAACTGACCATAAACTTTTAGTTTGGCTCCATTCGATTAAAGATCCCTCTTCAAGATTATGGAAATGGAGAACAAAATTAGCTGAATACGAATATGAAATATAATATAAGAAAGGAAGTTTGAATAATAATGCAAACGCCTTATCCCGAAACCCACCTATAAACTATATCCTATCTTTATTTATCGCTAATCCGATCAACGAATCAACATTTTCTTTTGAACGTAGACCTAGAAGACCTACCTCAGACAGAGAAATGTCCTCCTCATCAATTAATTTTTCCTCGTATAATCAACAATTAGAAGACAATTAGAAGATAATCAATCTGAACAAACTGATATAACAATAGAAGAATATTTTAGCAACGACAAAATGGATAGAATAATTGCAAATTCAGATGAAGATAGTAATCAATATGAAGAGATAATTGACCTTAACGATGAACCTCAAAATACAGATTGAATCATCATAACCGAGAACCGCGATAGCTTATTGAAACAATCAGAAAATCATGTAATTTTTATTTACTTAAATGAAACTCCTTTTGATAATGGCGCTAAAGAATATCAAGAAGCAAATTTATTACCTAATTATCAAGATCTTATGTATGAAA
>JBCEWD010000121.1:1403386-1414454 GCA_039654425.1 Cataglyphis rosenhaueri
CATTGGATATAAAGTTGGAGACCTACCTACTTAACCTCTAACTTAAAACTACGAGACGAGAGATCATTTGAAAGTGCTTCTCCGAGATTACGGGACCAGACCTTCATGGCCGAAGACTCCGACTTCCCCAGCTGAACAATCTTTCCCTAGACAAAACTACGACTACGATTAAGATTCAAATCTTTTCAACCAAAGGAAAACAAAAATTCGCAACAAAAATCTGCGAGTGCTACAAAAGCCTCTGAGTTCGACAAGAAGAGGTATGCTGCCTTCGGCCATTTCCATTCGCTTTGTGGAATTAAATCTCGCAGTCTCCCTCTGCGCGTCAAAGAAGGGACAATCCAACAAGAAGTGATGAACCGTGTCTATTCCGCTCCCATATATGCACGTATTACTGTCCACAAGACCGAGCGATTCCAGCCGCGCTCGGAAGTCTTTGTGTCCAGTGAGGCGTGCTCCAAAAATTTGCTTCAAAAAACCAGCCAATCCGTGGCGTATAAAGAAGGCGAAAGTGGTTCGACCCTTGGTGGAAGAAGGCCATTTGGTATGCCACATATTTATCGCCTCATCCCTGATTTCTTCAAACGCGTTTTCCTTCCTTATTTCGGCGAATACTTCTACATTTCCTATCTTGTCGTTTTTCCCTATTCTAATTTGGTATCGCGCCGGTATTCTCCCGGAGTAATATGTCAACTGGCATCGCTCTCGCGACGACACAGAGCGAGTTTCACAAAGCTGTGCGATATGCGTCGGTCATCGAAATCAAGACGCTGCGCTGCAGGGCTTTTAAGATCCTAACCTCACTCTCTGTACACAGGTCGACCCACTCCGCAGCGGCATAAGTTACTGTCGGTGCAAACATGCCCCGGTAGAGAGTGCTCTAAAGCGCAAGCCCCATTCGGCTCTTGCTAATCTACCTAATTTTTGAAAAAGCAACTCGACTTTGCTATTTAAATTATTACAATGAGTTCTAACTCTTATAAATTTATCTAAATTAATGCCAAAATATCTATTTGTTTAAACTTTATTTTTGTTTTTAAATTTTATTATTGGTGGTCTACTTTCAAAATTCGCGATATTTTTATTATGTTTGCCCTTTCTATCCGGTCGTGCTCCTCCCCATCTACCTACTGAATTTCGCGTTATCGCGTCGCTCCTTAATATTATTGCTTGCGTTTTTCATTCGGAGATTTGTAGTTTCGCGGATTCGCACAGTTTATGATTGCGTCGACCACTCGTTGTCCTTCCGTCTCGATTTCTCTACGCGAATTACCGTTTATAACGACGACGAAATTATCCGCGTATGCGGCGAACCGGTTTCTGACCATGCTCTCCAGAAGCCGTAAGAGACCGTCGAATATAAGGTTCTAGCAGGCCGAACCGAGGACGGAATCTTGCGGACACCTTCTAGCCCTTGGACACTTCTGTGGAACCGAAAGTGAATCTAACTTTTCGATTATTAAAGTAAGTCCGGAGTTCTTCAAATATATTTCGCGGGCAATTCCGTTTTTTTAAGCTATCCAACACAAGGGGCAACCAGACAATGTCAAAGGCTCCGGAGATGTCAAAGAGAAGCGTACTTCTTTTCGAAGAGTGGCTTTCACTTGGACACGGTGCAAAGGGACACGTCTCAAATGGACACGAGAATTTGCACACGGTTCAATTGGACACAGAAATTTTGGACACTATAGCTTTTGGACAAGTAAGAAAATACGCATTGTTTACTTGGACACTGTTCATTTGGACACCATTCGTTTAAACACAGAAAGACGTGCACCGTTCACTTGGGTGTGCAAAGGAGAACCTTTGCTCCCCCCCCTCTCATACTCGCCCTGTTGGTAGACAAGGTGAATCTCTTAACTATTTACAAAGTACATGCTACATTGTGTGTGTCAAATAAACGGTGGGCAAATGAACGATGTCCAAATGAACAGTGTCCAAGTGAGCGGTGTCCAAGTAAACGATGCGTATTTTTCTACGTGTCCAAAATTACTGTGTCTAAATGCACCGTGTCCAATTGTACTGTGTCCAAGTGCACCGCTCCCTTTTCGAATGCTGAAACCATACGCCGCAACTCCACAATAGCATCCTCCTGAGCATGAACCCGAACTGTTGATCGGAGACCCTAGCCGGTGCCAGTGACGTGTTAATGAGACGAGTTTTGAGAAGTTTCTCGAAAAGCTTCCTTACCATGGAGACAGATGGGCCTATATGATTTCGGGTTCCTCTCGTCCTTATCCTCACCTTTCAGAAAGATTCGAAATGAACCCTCCTTCTAGATAGAGGAAAAGACGTCCCACTGGACTCGTTGAAAATTTTGACGAATTGACCGGAAATTAACCTACAAGCGACCTTTAATACCGCGACAAGGTCCAATCACGGCGCCTTATTATTTTTAAAAGTTTTAACTATTACATTTTTGCCGCTATAAAGTAAGGCATCGACTGTATTTGGGGAAATTTTCGAGGAGAGATAAATTTCACGCTGTTCGAGCGTGTCATTATTTTCCTGGTTATGTCCACATCCAGGAGATAGTTGGCGGTCTCCTCTAATGTTTTTGTGGAATATTCGCCATACCGGAATTTGCTAAACACCCTCTCAACTCGGAGATTTTTCGCCTGTTGTTTATAAACAAAACTCCAGGATTCCGAGTTACTGTGCGATGTGACAAACTGTTGTATTTTCACAAAGAAAAGCAGTATTCCAACTTTAAGGCAATGCGAGTGGGTTCGTCTTGTTCTCTCTGAAACGCACGCTGTTTCCTATATACTCCTTTTTTGAATATGATTAATTCTATTGTCCACCATGGGTTGAACTTTCTAAAACGCTTTTGTCTTGACTTTGATGACAAATAAGTTTCGGTTGCAACAAGAACCGTTGCCAGTGTTTCCGCCATTTCTTCTACTCGCAGAGCATATGTCGAGGACCTCCAGTTTTGATCTTGAAAGATCAATCAAACTATCAGCAAACCGCTCCCACTCAGCCCGACGGATGTCAAAACTCATATTTACGGCACCCCGATCTCTACCCGACCCCTTTGATACTCTCAACCTAATGTCGACTGCGTTGTGATCGCTGGTTGTCCAATCAGTCGCCGATGAACTGGCTTATGGAGGGCGACGCCAAAGTTACGTCGATGAATGACGAGCCTATTGCCGTCCAAAAGGTAGGCCCTTATCGAACGTCATTTACCACATTCATGTCAAATATTCGGATGAGGTCTTCAAATATCACACCTCTTTCGTCTGTCCTCTGTGGACGACCGGGCATTGGTATCAACGACGAATAACAGTCTCTTCCCCCTTAGCGAATGAAACACCATTTCGAGGCTGAGATATTTCTCTATCTCGTTGCTATGCTGGAAGTAGAAAGATGCAACATACAAAGAGAAATTGGGAGCCTGCACTTCTACACAGACGCAATGTGTTGTGCTAAGCTATGAGATAAATAACATTTGAAATTGAGAGTTACTGCCACTGCAGTCCACGGACATAGCGAGCATACAGCAGCCACCCTCATTCCTTTCCCTAAACCTACAAAGATGTGGCTCGTGCCTTGCTTTTTGACGTGTAATTCAATTCGCATGAAATGTGGGGTTCGGGGACACACGCATCTATTGTGCGTTTTATTACTACTTTATTTATCGTGGATCAATCTTTATTATTTATCGCAGAGCTATATTTTTCTCTATTCGCGGATTTATTGCTAATATTCACGTTTTGCCCCTCCTGAGTGAAGACATCAAGCAAAGACTTTACCGGGGTTTTAATTGTATCGCATCACTCGAGTTTAACAAAGACAGCACAAAGGCTGCAACCCTGACTGTGCACTTGTACATGTTCCGTCACGAGCTTCCTCGGGCACAGCTTAGCAAGGCGCTTTCAAGGAAGCGGAGGCCGACACCAAACGCGCACACGAGCGGACTCGCGACTCGACGACACATTCCTTGCTTCCCTAGCAGCGGCCGCATCTGACTGGAAGCGATCTGCCAGGCGAGCACTCTTCCTCACCATAAAATTCGAAAAGTTATTTATTTATTATATTTAGTCATCCATACTTAATCCCACAAGTATGGTGGAAAAGAGAGCAACGTAGACCCATCATTAAGCCACCAAGCCTTAATACAACGAGGGGAGGTAGCCCGAGGTAGTGGATCGTTAACGACCGCGACTTTAACATCCTCGCGACTATTCATGTCATCAGCAAGTTTCCTAACACCTTAACATTGTGACAGGCGCCATTAGGAAGAAACGCCTACCTATTATGTGTCGATTCCTATATCACGACAGACGAACTAAAACGAACCGAGCAATAACGACGAATTACGATGATAAAAAATGGAAACCTGAAAATAAAGAAATTATTAGTAGCCCCCAGTTCCGTCGCCGCTGGATCTGAGACCACAGAAATGCAGGGCCCGGTGAACGAGTACGACGTTCCTCTCTGCCGCACCAAAGCGCAACAGTGACGAACAGATGAAGATAGGCTGCCTGGAAATTAGAAATTTGGGATAATGGATATAGAGGGGATGGAAAAGCCGAGTATGGGGATGTGGCTAGCCAGAACGGGCACTTCACTCCACAGCGGTGCGCCACACACCTCCCACTAACACATTTAGGTGCGCTTGCTACTTTGGGACCCAATTGGTGACTCGTAGTTATGCAGTGTTCAGGGATGGGTAAAAGTGACAGAGTAGACAGATCAATGAAAATATTAGTAATGAAAATGTTAGTATAAATTGTCAGTGAGGGTAAAAAGGAAATCATGAATGGGGAGAAAAAAAATAGAAAGAGCGTGTGATAGCGTGTGTATACGTGTGTATTGCTACGTATGAGCCATTTGGTCAGCAATGTTGACGCCGATTCGTAGCGTTACATGCTGTTTTAGGAGATAGAAGGTAAGAATGATGAGGAAAGGAAAGGAATGAGAGAATTTGTGTATGTGTGTATATTACTACGTAAGGGCCATTAGGTCAGCAGTGCTGAACACCGACCCGTAGCATTACATGCTTGGGTAAAGACAGAAACGAGAAAAAAAGATAGGAAAGCGATAGTGATAGCGATAGACGAAGAGGAGAGAAAAAGGGAGAGAGCGGGATAGAGCTTTCAGCTCAGGAGAGGAAAGAGAGAAGTGTGATTAAAAGAAGAAAGAAGAAGAGTGTTAGTAACGTTAATAAAGTAGAGGTAAAGAGAGCGATAGAGAGAGAAAGAGAGAGAGAGAGAAAGAGAGAGAGAGAGAGAGAGAGAGAGAGAGGGTGGCTTTCCCAGAGGGTGGACCTGAAAAGAAAAGAAAAGAAGAATCTGAAAAGAAAAGATTATTTAACTCTCGGTTCTGTCGCCGCTGGGCCAAAGACCTCAGAAGCGCAGGGTCCGGTGGGTGAGTATGATAGCCCTTGTTCCTCTCTGCTACGCCGAGGCACAATAGAGACGGATGGAGATGGAAAGCCGGAAAGTGAGGAGGGTGTTAAAAGGAATTAGGAAGAACGCTGTCACTTATGAGCAATTCGATCAGCATCAAGTTTCAACTACGACAATCCCAAATCCCGAGATCGACTCAGAACATCTCCCCGCGCCGGCCGGGTTTCGAAACCCGCGGATCAATCGGGCTCGCGGATCACCAGCATCAGCGCAAGGATCAGTAGGGAGTGTTACCCGGACGTCCATCCGAGAATCATAGTATCACTGATGCCAGCTCGTGGCTATGAAGGGAACATCGCTGTGACATCATTCAGCCTACACCTATCGAATCTTACTTTCCAAAGTAGGTGGGTTTTCAGGAGTACCATGAGAAGGTGGATGCACAACTTGAATATCAGAGGCTATAGATCTTAACGAGAGGATTGTTATCGTGTAGCAATTCGCATCACGTTATGCCATGACAACTTAGACCGCGAGATTGACTTAGAACATCACCCGCGCGGGTCGAGATCCGTCACGGACAAACGGATCACCAGCACTGGCGCAAAGATCAGTAAAGAGCCACCCGGACGAGTAAGTCTCGGTTGCGCACATTACCGATCGGACACAGGCCCGATCGGACACAGACCCGATCAGATATAGACGCTATATCAAAGTATCATGCATGGACAGGAAGCACGCTAGCGCGCGCGCACACACACACGGAGGGGTGCAAGGGGGCCTTCGTCCCCCCTCTCGCACCCACTCTTCCGGTAAGCAGGGTGGACCTTGTTATACAATTTACAAAGTACATGTTGCAATGTCCGATCGAGAGAGTGTCCGATCGGGCCTGTGTCTGATCGAGCCTGTGTTCAATTGCAACCATATGTGTCCGATCAAGCCGGTGTCCGTTTGGCCTGTGTTCGATCGGACCCTTGTCCGATCGAGCCTGTGTCCAATCGAGTCTGTGTCCGGAAATTTTGTCGTGGAATCGATCCGTAATGTGCGCAAATGAAACGATCCCACCCGGACGTCCTTCAGAGCGCCACGGTATCTCTCAAGTCATTGCCTACAATCGCATGGAAGGCCATACGGAAGGGTTTTAGTAGGTATTCTTCCGGCCGCTTGTTTCGGGAGCGAGTCCCATATAACCCCGCCTCGAACCCCATCGAGGCGGGAAATGCATAAAAGCATTTCCCCTCCGTTAAAAAAAAATAAATAAAATAAAGAAAAGGCACGCCCTGTGCGAAACACATAGCAATCTCGTTCTCCTTATTGCCGCCATATTGTCTTCAACGCTCTGTGTTTTAAACGAATCGCGCGCGTTTTAGCTATCCCTTTCGTCGTTTTTTCTCATTCGTCAATATCCTTTGTAACTATTGCGATTAAGAAATCGATTTTTTCTCGCTCACGACGAGTGATTGCTACGGCACAATGAACTCGTCTGTATCTGCCGTTGCAAAGCGCGCTTCCTTTGTTTATCACTAGAAAACTGTATTCGTCAACACGCGCAACACAGGGCGTGAAAATCTTCGTACGACATGTCGATCGCGATTAAAAGATCGATTTTGTCGTGTCGGTGTTCACCGTGTAATCGTTGTATAGGTGGCGCAAGTTGGTGCCATTTAAAGCTATTTAAGGCTGTTTAAAGAATATCGATATATTCGTGTTATCTTTTATCAAGTGTTCCGATATTTTAACGTACGTTTGACACAGAAGCAATCGACATTTGAGATCCATAGCAAAGTATTCTCTGACAGTGTTCTGTTTATTGCGTACGTCATCGAACATGCTAAGTGAAATAACGTTGGAATTATTGGAAAATGTGAAATAACCGATATCTTCCATTGATGTTGATAAGTTTTCTAAATATCTATATTTTAGTTGTTGCAAAGATTTTGAGTAAACGTAAATGTTCTCGACGCGTAAGCCATGCTTTTCAGTAGATTTATTAATGCCTTCGTTTCACCGCAATTAGAGGGGCCGCAAATAACGCTACAAATAGCGCCCGGAAAAAAACAGCTGTTCTGCGCGTCCCCGCGTCGTTCGACGATCGCATTTTACCGTCCAAATTCGTCACTTTTATTGCGATCGGCTAGACTTCCGTTTCCGTGTCAAGAAGTATGCCTCATGATGACTTATGTGTTTTGCAGGATGCAGAGCAGAAGAGGAGTGATTGTGATAAGTGAATAAGGTGGAAGCGTGAGTATGAGAGTGTGGAGAAGTGAAGGGTGCAAGGTGAGGTAAGGCGTAAAAGCAAATAAAAGAAGTTTAAGGGAGATATGAGAACATAGCAATTAAGCCATAAGGTATAGAATAGCGGAGAACATGGGTTAGTGATTAGTGAATCTGTCGCTGGCGTGGGATAGCAAGATGGCGCAGTTTGCCATTAAAGAAGCGAAAGAGAGAAGAGATAACTACGGAAATGTGGAAGAGATGTTGAAAAGAAAAAGGGAGAAACCGGGTTAGAGAAGGGAAAAGAGGATATTTTTAGAAGTAGGAAAAAACGGTATTAATGAAAGATGTGGAGTTAGGATGGATAGAGAGAGAAAGAGAACTGCAGGATATGATGAAGTTGGAAGATAGAAGTCGAGGAGTTAATGAACGAGATGAGAGGCATGAAGAGAAGAAATTAGAAATATGAAAGAGAAGGTTAAGGAGCAAGAGAAAAGGTGAGTAAGAGGGAGATAAGTGAAGAGATAGAAAATATAAGAAGGGAGTTTAGAGAGAGGGAAAAGAGATGGACGAAAGAGAGAGAAGAGCTGAAAAGTCGTATTAAAGGATTGGAGGGGAAAATAGAAAATTGCGATATGGGGGAGGAAAAAGGGAGTAAGGCGGTTAGTGTGAGGGTAAATGAAGTGATAGGATAAAAAAGATGGAAAGTAGAATGGAAAGGAGAGAAACAGAAAAAAGAAAGAAAAACGTACTGATCAAAATGAAGGTAAAAAAAGGGGGGAGAAAGGTGGCAGTAGAGGATGTGTTCGATAGCATTGGAGTTAAAGCGAAGACCGAAGAGTTGAGGAAGATAGGTGGAGATGTGGAGGGAGGAAAGGAGATGGTTGTAATAAAGTTGAAAAACAAGGATCAAAGAAGAGAGATTTGCAATAGGAAAAGCTTTTGAAAGATAGGAAGAAAAGAATTATGGAGGATTGGATGTGGAAGGAAAGGAGAATGAGATGGAGATTAGAAGGGATAGCGAGGGAGGAGGAGAAGAAAGGAAGAAAAGTTTAGATAGGGTATGGAAAAATAAGATAGGGTATGGAAGAATAAGAATAGATGAAAAATGGTGGAAATGGGATGAGGCGGAAGAAGTGTTGAAGGATGGGAATGGAAACTTAAAAAAAGGGGGGAAAGGAGTAAGAAAAGGATGGAATGTAATATTTTGGAACGTGGCGGGTGTAAGAAATAAAGGAAGAGACTTTTGAAGAGAAGTGGAAGAGTGGGATGTGATGTGGGATGTGATGAATGAAACTTGGTTAGATAGAAAAGAATGGAATAGATTGAGGGGATATTTACCGAAGGGATTTAGATAGCAAGTACAATTGGCGGAGAGGAAGAATAAGAAGGCGAGGGCAATGGGAGGGATGTTAATAGGACTAAGAAAGAAATTTAAGAGGAAGTGAAGACAAAAAAAATATATGGTCTAATGGAAGTAACGATAAATGTGGAGGGCAAAAAATGGAATGTGATAGGGGTGTATGTAGAGGGGATATGGAGAGGAAGCTGGAAAAGTTGAATGGATGGGCGGAGAAGAAGAAAGAAAACAATAGAATATTGATTGGGGGAGGGATTTTAACGCGAAAACAGGTGAGGAGGGAGGAGTAATAGGAAAA
This sequence comes from Cataglyphis rosenhaueri, assembly GCA_039654425.1. Lineage (NCBI taxonomy): Eukaryota > Metazoa > Arthropoda > Insecta > Hymenoptera > Formicidae > Cataglyphis > Cataglyphis rosenhaueri. The sequence continues at coordinate 1,412,616 of JBCEWD010000121.1, forward strand.
AGGTATGAAGAGGAGGAAGGAAAAGAAAGGAGGTCTAAGAACAAGAGAATTAATAAGAAGGGAAGGGAGTTGCTGGATAGAAAAGGCAATGTGGGCAATATTTAATGGGTGCACGGAGGGAGATGTAGAGGGGAAATGAATGTACACGGGGGGAAGTGGGAATTCAGTAATAGATTATGTGTTGGGGGACAAAAATGTAAGGATGCAGGTAAGCAAGATGGAGGTGGGAGTAATATAAAATCCGACCATCATCCAATCATAGTTTGGATAAAAGGGGGGAAGGGATAAGGATAGAAAGGGAGAACGAGTAAAAAATGAGTGTGGACGCAAAAAGGTAAGAAAGAGTTTAGGAAGGCGCTAGGAAATGTAGAGGAAGTGATGGGGGAGGTAGATGAGGTGTGGGGGAATATAATGGAAGAGACAAGATAAAGGAAGTGATGATGGGTAGGTCCGTAACAAAAGGAGATAAGAAGAATAGAGAATAGTGAGATAGTGAGTGTAAGGAGGAAAAAAATACAATAAGAAGAAATCTGGAGGTGGAGGTGGAGAAAGAAGGGAGGGAATGGGAATTTTTATAGAGAAACGAAAAGGAGGTATAAAAAGTTGATAAAAGGGAAAAAGAGGAAAAGATGTAAGAAGGAATTGAGTGAAATTAGCAGGGGCAAGTTTGGGAGGTAATAAACAGAGAAAGGAGATGGAGGAGGAACGTGAACGAAGATATAGCAATGAGACGGATATATTAGAAATCTATTGGTGGATGGTAGAGTAGTGATAGGTCAGAGGATAGGAATTAGGATTGATGAGGAGGAGAATGTAAGTAGGAATGAGATTGTTAGCGATTGGAAGACAGAAGGATAATAAAGCGGTAAGGATGAATGGAATTCTGGCGGAGGAGTGGAAATACAGAGGAGTGAATATGGAGGAATGGATGAGGAGAATATGTAATGGTTGAAGATAATAGATGGAAGGGAGAGGGATGGATTGATGAATGAAGAGAGGGAGTGATAGTGCCGATGTTAAAGAAGGGAGAGGGAGAAAGCGTGGAAGAGTAAAGGGGAACGCTTCGGTGTTAGCAAATAGATTAAGCGATGAAAAAAAAGGGATTAGTACCATAGACGGGATTCAGGAAAGGACTAGGGAGGATGGACAACATATATATATTAAACTATTTGGTAAATAGACCCATATTAAGCTGCCCCTCCCACCAACGTCAAATAAAGTCGAACCTATCAAATTATTTAGTGATAATTTGTTACCGTAGTCCGAATTTTGTTGCTCGAACCGTTTAGCAGAAATTCAAGTTTAAAGTGGGGGACTAGCTTGACATTAAGCTAGCCTCCTCATAGTGAAAAAAATAAAAAATCAATATATTAGAATTTGTTATTTTGTTGCTCTAAAATAACGTGAAAATATTTAAAAAAATATATATTATTTAATTAATATTATTATACACTTAGTCTCGCGGCGCCGTGCCATCGACTTCGGCAAACTAAAAGTACCTAAAAGAATTTGTTGCTCGCATGTATTTGGCATTAAAATAATCTATGGACAATATACTACTAAAATATATAAAAAATTAAATTTGTTGTTCTTTCTAAAGTATTAAAAAATGACATTTGTCGCCGCGCACGCCATACGACGTGATCTTATTCCACATAAACTAATTTAAAAAATTTGTTGCTCGCATGTATTTAGTATCAAAATATAACAGTCGGTTTTCCCGAGCGCTGTCGGAGGATAGCTCTGTCGGGATCAGGGCTCAGAGAGGTAGCAAGCACGAGAATGCGAGTGAGTTCAGCTAAATAAATAAACTTTATTTGTTGTCCGAATGCGGGGTTA
>JBCEWD010000121.1:1434500-1450899 GCA_039654425.1 Cataglyphis rosenhaueri
AAAGGAAAAATCGTCTTAGAATTGTATCAGGAATACGTCATTTAATGGACGGAAGGTTGTTCTGAATCACCCTGTATGTATACATTGGAAATTGCAATTGCAATTCACACTCGCTCAAAGTTATCCACGAATGCATAATTTAATTATCATATAATTTAAAACTATTTGCGTTAAAAATAATAATAATTTTATATTTTTTCTTATAATAATAAATATAATTTTAAATTATATCTTAATATATTTATTTACAATATATAATATATAATATATAATATGCGGACATGCGTTATAATGATTATCTAAAACTTTCTCTGCATCTTTGCAGTCATCGTATTTTACTCACTTATTGTTTATTCGATAATATATTGCTGTGTAATGTCCTATGTCGAAATCTATAGATTGTCTAATTTTTATCATTGGTGATTTAAAATAAACTATACCAAAAGAATATATCTGTTCCAAAAAAGATAAACTTAATTCTGTTGGAAGTTTTTCTAGTAGAATTCTTTGTTCGTCTGTATTTTCTAAATATAATTCAAATACAATAAACGGACTTGTAAATTAAAATATATAATTAACAATGAGAAAACATGTAATAAATGAATAGAAAAAAATGTAAATTAATCTATACCTATATAGGAAATAGTTGTTGTTTCAAATCATTAGAATCTTTTTGACAACAAGATCGAATAGTTATTTTGTTTTCTATCCGATTAAATTCTTTTCGAACCAATGGTAATATTTTCTCTCTGATAGGACAACTGCAACTGCAACTAGACATTTCTTTTAATAATTGATATTTTTAAATAATTCCTTATATAAGAAAGCAACCTAACCTAACTTCACAATTAATCAATATACATTTATTACGTAAATTTAAATTTTTAAAAATCTCACGCAATATTAATGCACAAAGTTTGTAGGAAGATCTTTTTATCCCATGCGTTACTATATCAAGAACAAGTTTAAAAAACATATTGCTACTTTCTTTACATATTAAATCTTTAATATAATTTTTATCAAAAAAAGCTGAAATGAAAAGCTGCAATATGCTATCAAATGCACAAGTATTAGTAAAAAAATATTTTTTGTTTCCTATCTTTACAGCTTTTACAGATAAATTATCACCATTTTTTATAATTGATATTTTTTGAAGCTTATCCAATAAGAAGTCTTATTCCGGATTGCCTAGTTGAAGATATCTGCCTTTAAACATAGTTTTAGATGCAAGTCCTCTCCAATCTTCTATTTTTCTTGTTGCTAATATTTCATTTGCATTGCCATATATTTCACACAATTCGCAAATTTGTTTCTGAGCATATCCTTCTTCTCCAAGTGGTGCAGAACAAGCATCAGAAGCTGAACGCTTTTGTGGCATATATGCGTACCAGTAGGCTCGTCACCATTAGTACAAACAGGAGAATTAATTTCATTAATTTCTGCGTTAATATTATCGATATTTGGATATTATTTTGATGCAGGTGTCGTTGACAATTTTTCTTCTATAATTTTTTCTGTTGTCTCTGCTGTTTCTTTATTCTGAAACACTGTGTTTATTAATTTTACACGACCGCTGAGAAATTAAACATGTTTTGTTATAAATAAATCAGCGCGCATCGGCGTTAGCTCATTTTTCAAAAATATATTTTTTATTATATGGAAATCTCTTTCAACAGATGCACTGCTTGCCGATATTCTTCCAAATCTAAATTTGCGGCATATGCAGGATCATAAAAGTAAATATTTCGTGTCTGCTATTAATTTATCAGCGAATGCAGGCATATATGCATGTGCATTTTCCCGATCACCAACATCAATAATTTTCCATTTTACTTTTTTATCTATAGACTTTGCCCATTGGTACTATCCATTTGTTGTAATCATCATTATCGTCAACAGAATTCGAATCTTCTGTTTCTAAAAATTGTGTTTCCGTATCAGTTGACATAAAACATTTTATTTTTATTTTGTATTCTTTGCACCTAGTTAATTTATTTTGTTCAGTATTGCTTTCAGTTCTACTTCTGGCAATTACTAAAATAGAAGTTAAAAATCTCTTTGGCTATTTCTATATTGCAACATAAAATTAATTGTTCTAGCAAAGATAAATAAAATTTTTTAATTCTCGACCGTGCATTTTTTAAAAAGTTACTATATTTTTTTATAAAATGCGTTACATCGATCCATATATAGCACGTCGGTAACTGATCATCTTGCACGCATCAGAATAATTTTCTAGAGTTAAATGACCTGCAAAACAATGAATAGCTGCTGTTAAAAAGGCTCTTGAAAAATCGCAAACGATTTCTTATGGACGAGGTGCACCTCATAAACGGATTCATTCTGATAACCAATATTGAATTACGTTAGTATTGTGACTCTCTGATAACATTTGACAAACTGGAAAAAGACCACTACTTTCACAATTAATAACAAAATTATAAAAAAATATATGTTTTGATTTAGATTAATCAAGCCTTTTAATTTTGTTTATTAAACTTCCAGTTTCATTAATATAAGTGCAAACTGGTTTGGAAATTGCACATGATCTATATACATTAATTTGATAATTAGACCAATGATGTATAAAAAATAGATTTAAGCCATTATTATGTATAATATCTCGTAGAGATCAAAACTGCATTAATAATAATGCTTTCAGGGGATCTTTATTAAGATATTCTTCTATATTTTTTTTTGCAACTCGCAAAACATTAATAGTAATAAAGTAATAAATGTGGAGATTTGCCGGTATCGCTTGTATTCATTAAATTTGTAGCTAATTCTGTACAATAGTTCATTGCCGTACTTGTTTTCAATTTCTCCACTATTTTATCTCCAATAGGACATCTAATAGGATCTCTAAGATATTGTTTTCCACAATGACCTTTTCCTTTAATAAAAGTACAAAAAATTTTTGTTGTAAGATCATTTGCAATAGAATTATTTATATCGCACTTAATTATAACACCACATTTGCATATCCATGTTCTCCACTACATAATAATTTATGATTTTTAAAATTAAAACCGCAAGTTATTGTATACTCACGTATATATTCTGGCTTTTGTCTCTCCGTCGATATACTTAGTAGTACTTAGCATAAGTAAAGACATAAATTCTTCTTTAAGTATAATAATAGTAAATGTACTTGCAGTGCTGACGTTTAATGATCTCAAAATATTAGCAGATGAATCTGTGCTCATATATGTTTCTTCTAACACATCTTCAATTGTATCATTTCCTGGGGATGTCGCAAGAGGATAACGATTCATTAATTTATCTTGTTCTATTTATTACATGTCACAAATGTATACAACGAAGCGAGTGTAGTGGTGTGATCCAATTTCTTTGCAATTGTAATCCATATAGAATCGCATTTAGAAGTAATAATCATCTTCGCCATAATTATCTTATCTTTATAATCCAGAATTTTATGGGTAAATAGTTCATTATTTATTCCCACTGATTTTCCAACACGCATCTTGATTTATTATGCAATTCACAAAGCACACACTATGCAAATTAATACTACACAAAGAACGCAATTAAAGTTTCTCAATGCGTACACGAGAGTAACGATAATTCAACTTCTATGAAAGATTTCCTATGAGATATTCACTGTTCTATTCATAACTCTAAAAAAAAACTGTGATCAGTACCAATACGTACGCTATCAATAATAACATATACGCTTCGTTTTGAGTGTATTCGTCTTTCTATTTGCGGCAGCTAATCCTTTGATACTGAACTAAAGCGATCCACATGTGGTGCGCGGCCACTTGTTTACACTCCGATAGATATCGATTTTAGACAGCGAATCTCTATTCAAAGAGAGCGACGCACATGACACACTTACACAAACTGAGAGCGTGCCCATGCGATCTGTGCAACTGCGCGAAGACAATGATAAATATCAGGTATTAATTATTATTAATAAAACCTGACAATCTAAAAAGACTGAAATAAAATAAAATTTAAAATACAAAATACGTCTAAATATATCTATCATTGCAAAACAACATAAATATAAAATATAAAAAAAATTTTATATAATAAATAATTAACTATTATCATAATAAAGTTGTCGACAAAAAATAATATCGTATATTACAACAACATATTATTACAACAACATATTATAAAATCAAGAATAACAAAATGATATAATTACATATGATATAATTTACAAAAATTTTCTTAAGATATTTTATTAAATAAATGAGCAATAAATTTTGATACTCCGTATAAATTCGGTCAATTTTTCCAAGTCAAACATTGAGCAATAAATTTGACATTATATATCTTGAGACACCTTGACCAACACATTAAAGAAACATTTTAAGATCAAAATAATAGTAACAACTAATTGCGTTGATATACTTTACTCTTGTTGACATGCTAGCACCTCCACTTTTTCGATTCAGTTTTTCTAAGTCAAACGTTGAGCAATAAATTCAATATTATATATCTTGAAAGCTACAAATTAATAAAACATTTTAAGACCAAAATAATAGCAGCAACTAATTGCGTTGATATACTTTATTCTTATTGGCACGCTAGCTCCGCCATCGGAGCTATTTTCGAATCTATTTTCTTAACAACAGACATTCGACAGTTTTAGGGATGAAAACAACTCCTTCAAAAAAATCGGTTTTTACATTCCGAAGAAAATATCATCGAAACAAAAAGAAATATGAAAAAATTGTTTAAACAAAAATTTTTCTTTAAATGCAAAAATGCAAAAAATTTAGTTTTAAATTTGGGTTTAAATTTACAATAATTTACAATAATTTGGTTTTAACTTTACAATGGCATATCTGGATTTTTTAAAAATTGTAAAATTTTTCAAAATACTCTTACCACATATTATTTTTTTAAATATATTTAAAAAATTTTCGAATTATATTAAAGCTTATGTTGCACTGAATTCAATCATATATGATAAAGTTATGTTATGTAAATTAATTCTTGAGATATAAAATAAAGATGCATGCTACCTATACTGATATTATTCGTTCGCTGTTTCCTGATAACTTATTTCTTTTTTCTTTTCTTCGTAAGATCTCACAATACATGATAACGATACTGAATATTAATAATAACATTTGCAGCATATTCTGTTATATTAATCATATTTATATATGTAGAATATGTTATAAAAGTAATAGGAAAAATTACATATAAATTTTTTGCGATTTTTATTTGACCAAAGGTAAATATTCTGTTCTTTATTAATAAATTGTATCGTATAATATATTATTATCGTGTTATCTCATATCATATATATTAACATATTTATTACATTTTTTTCCAGAGGCTTTTTCATGTGCAATAATCAACATTTTCCGAAGCCGACTAGGTCGGAATTTTAAGTCCATTTCAAAGAAGTTCTGCGAGGGGGCAAAAAAAAGAACCAGAAGCAAGTTACGTGGTCCACGTGCGCAGGTGCGAAACCCTGGGAATTAAAATTTCTGAAGTGATGATCGAGAGCATGAAGAAAATAATCACTAATGATAATTAATGTACGATAAGAAAATGATAGTTATACACATGCGCATGCAAATATACAAACATACATGTACATAATAATAATAAGAATTTGTATGTAATTCAGCTTTAACTAGATGAAAACGTCCATCAATAGATTAGAATTGCAACCGAGGACGACGAAGGACAACGAAGAGTGATGATGAAGGACGTCGGAGAATAAAGGAAGACGACCGAGTCTGATAGAAGATGGCGATGGAGAACGACAAAGATCAAGGGAAAACAACAGAGGCTGATGGAAGGCAATGGGAGAGCGACGGAAGACAATGGGAAACCGTGGAGGACGACGAAGAAAAAATTAATCTGCATTTGTAATTCAATGTCTCAGTTGTTTGAAACTATGTATGAGAAAGTTTTCGATTCTGAACTTAATATGTATGATTCAAGTCATAGTCGTTAGATCGATACTATATTTCTTAACGAATATATATCGATCTTGAAATCAATATAACGACTACTCGAATTTGATTTTACGTAGTAAAAACTTAGTTCGGGATCGGAATTTTTTCGCATAGTTTTGATGGAGACGAATCGGCACTTTTCAGTACCCTTCTAATGATCTTACGGGAATTATCTCGGTATCGCAATCAGCATTTTTCAATGCTATTTTTTAATAATCTAATAAAATATTTTAATATTCACCTAACTTTTCTATAATAATAACTATTACAGTTTTTTTGACAGTTAATTACAGAAAAATGTTAAAGCTCAATTGCACCAACGTTTCTTTGGATTTAAACAAGATTTAAATATGTATTTATCTGTATTTATTTAGAAAGATTGATAAAGATAAATAAATGTTTAAATATCACATAAATCTAAAATAATATTGGTACAACCTGACTTAAATGTCATAAATAAAATTGAATGAAAGCATATTACTTTTTTTTCTTACGTTGGTTTACAATTTTTAATCTTATTTTTTCGTCTATTTAGATATCCGATTCAAGAAGATGCTATTGGCAAAATGGACTTTTTACTTTGGTTGCCGAAAGATTTTTTTTATTTTAATGAGAAAAACTTATTTTATATATTATAAACATACATTTTTATATATTATAACATTTATTTAAAATTTATTTAGAATTTATTAAAAATTATTTAAAATTTATTATTTACATAAGAAATTATTTAAAATTTATTATTTATATAAGAGTTATATAGAATTGTATTTTATATTTATATTTTTTAAATAAATAACATTAATTTTTATTTACGTGTAAGTTTTTTAAACCGTTTTAAAAAGAAAAAAAAAATTTAGATGTGACCTCTTGATTTGAATACTATCAAACAGCAGTCTGTTGTATTTTTGCTGCCAATCTGCCGTCAAGTTACGTCAGCAGGATCTGTTCAAATTTTTCCATCAATTTGTCGACTGATTAAATTAGCAGATTCTGCCAGCAGAACATTATTGAGTACAAACGCAATTGATGTCAGTCTGCTAACAGATTTTAATTGAATCTGCTATCAATCTGCCGACATATTGCTAACATTTTGCTTACGGGGTAATAAATATAAAATAACATTTGATAACATTTCGATAAATATTATAGCATGATGTTTAAGATCAAATTTTATTGGACTGATATTAAAGTGTAAAATAGTTTACGCAAATATGCATATAAAAACCGAACGTTTCCGCATTTCATTCATAGTATGTTATTTGAATAATTATTGTATGATTCAAGTTAACAGAAATTTATTCTGATTGTGAGTTCCGAATTAAAGTTTTATATATAAAATAAATCCAAAAAGTGATTTCTTAAATTAATTCCTTACGGAAAAAGAATCCCTTGTGTTGGTGACAACACAATAATTTGTTAAAATAGAAAGAATATAGCAAACGTGATAAATTTATTAATTACAACATTTAACATTATAAATTTTGCTGTTTCACCTGTCAAACACCAAGTTGAACTTCATGATGCCATTTCCAATCTAATAAAAATTGCTGTAAATAATGATATTGCAATTGAATATAAATGGGAATTTGATTTTGATAATCCAGCGGAACCGCACGATGTACAATTTGTGGATGAGTATGATATTGATACTGAAGAAAATAATTATGAAGTTTGTATTGTGAATAACGAAGGTGGAAATATAAATTTAAATTACAAAAGAAAAACAGTTGAATTTTGAAACAGTGCAAAACAGGATATTTATCTATTTATCTATTATACTACTGCACAGAATCGTTTTAGAAAGGTAAAATTTAATTCAACCATGAGAAAAATAATACTGAACGAGCAGGTAGATGTGCTTTGTATTTCATACCGCGAAGCCCAAAGATTCAATGTTCGGTTTGTTAAAATTTACTCTGAAAGCGCACCTGATCTCGCTATTCATTGTATTATAATTAGCACGAAATACTATCAGGTATTCTACAGTTTCGTCCTCGTCTCCGTTCACTCAAACGGTCTCCTCTCCTGACGGGATATCATCGCGTTTATCAACACGATTACAGAAGCGAAACACGCGTCGCGGGCGTTTCCGTAAAATTTCACGTTTCAAAAATTCATGTATGACATGTATTTCGTACGATCCTTCAGGAATCGTAATTTCCGTGTCATTTTCATCGAAATAAAATTTATTATTTGAGGAATTCACGTTCGGTATCATATATGATAAGTCTCAAATCTCAATTCGTTAAACCGAGCTCGTAGTCACCGTCGCTCAAATCTATGGCTGGATGGTAATGTGCGCAAAGACGCTACTCTTGCCAGTCAGCGTAAATATCATAGACATATCGGGAAAATTGTTTAACAAATACTGAGTCTTAACGGCGCATTGCCGTTAAGGCTTTAAATTCACACCGATCGTCGTCGACAGTACGAAAAAACTGCAATTGTCCGCAGATACTCTGATCGTAAGTTTGAACAAGTGTGTGATTGTACTGTATATTCGTTACGTTCCGCCCGAAATATCGCCAATTTATTCGATGGTCGAAGATTGCCAAAACTGTCGAAATATATAACGCGATTTTCGCTCTTTGCGTAGGCCATCCAATGAGTCTTTTGGTGTTATCCAAATTCACGATGCCACTCTCGTTTCGACGTATACCACCAATTGATAAAAAATCACGCATAAAAACGCCTCTAAAGAATGGTATACGCATACATTTTGCTAGTTGTTCTAATTGTATTTTGTACTATACAAATTGTAATTGTATTATATGTTCGTTGTCACGCCCGTAGGCATATTTAACATCTCTGACGTTTTTTTTTCTTCGTTACCACGCCCTGTCCACGTTTGTACGGGCCGAGATACAAACCCTGTCCATATTTGTATGGAGCGAGATAAAACCCGTGACCTTCTATCGTGCGATTGTGGCGTTGCAGCTCCTTCAGCTGATGCCGCGCGGCTTTGCTATCGTTCACCGCTTTTGCCACGCCGGCCGCTCCACCGATCAAGGATTCGAGCGCACCCAATATCGGTAAAATCGGCAATACACCGCCTCGTTTCGCTGTTGGAAGTATCCGTTTCTTCACCGTCTTTTTCTTCGTCTTTGTCTTTGTCTTCGTCTTCATATCCATATCGATCTTTGCCTTAGCTTTCATCGCTGCCCAAACAGCTGCGACTCTCTCACTCAGAGTCGAATCTTTCGCGACGATGCGTTTTTGCGCTCTCTCAGCGAGTATTCTGTCAGCCGCGTGTCTCTCGGTGAGATCGGTGCTCCGAGCATACGCATCGTGCTCGCGGTACGCCGCGTCCAATGGATTTATACCCTAATCACCTCTCGCCAATCGTTTTTTCAAATGAGTACCCGGGCCGCAAAATTGATAACCAGAAATATGTAATTCGATAGGAAATGCGTTTATCGCGCGATTTAATAGGCCTCTACTTATTTTCGTTGACATTCGCTGCAATCTTTTATCAACGGCGCTGGCCCGTTGATGTGCGTTCGTTGCCACGGTTGATTGTAATGTTTGTAACAGCGACGATATTGTTGAACTTCCAAATCCGCCTTTATATGTTCCGGAAATTTGTCCCACAGATAATGGATGTGATCGCCGCACATTCGCAGCAAAACGATTTTTATCATAAATTATAACTGTTCGGCGCTCAAATTGCAAATATCGGAAGGTGTCGATAGCAACATGAACATTTTCGCTACTGAGCGATTCGCGATTCCGCACACCTATAAATAGGCATTCGATCCAACTGCCCTCTCAGTCGGCAATGTGAAAATGAAATTCGTGCGACAAATGTTGGCGATAATCAAAATGACAAATTGTAACGACAAATTACGGTCGACGGGAGACAACGCGGAGATGCGCAAGCATGGTACAATGTTACCGACTACTATACGCGGTACCATTTGCAGTCCTTCGAATTTCGATAAAACCAACGTGTTGATAAGTTTGATAGAAAGTCCACACGGTGTACGTTTCGAGAACCTGTACGTGAACTCAAAATCGCTTCAACAGCCGAAATATCGATATCTGGAGAATTTATTGACATCGATCGACGAAATTGGTTATTTTACATTCTCCAACAACAGTGACGTCATTCCGCCAAGCAAGGCGCGTCCAAATTCTATCTTCGTGTTTGATGACGTGCATGCGATAAGCAAAATGGGGTGAGAGAATACTTTTCAATGGATCGACACTTGAGTGTCGACTGCTTTTATCTCTGTCAGATGTACGCGAGAATACCTAAACATCTGATACGCGACAATGCGTACCTGCTGATTCTATTCAAACAGGATGATACCAACCTGAAACATGTGTAAAATGATTACGTGAATACCGATGTCATACAATGAATTTTATGCGTTGTGTCACGATTGGCAGTACAAGTATGGATTTGTAGTGATAGACAAAGACAGCTTGCTCCACAATGGTTGGTACAGAAAAGGATTTAACGTGTTTGCGATACGGCAAAGAGATTAGTTGTTGCCGATACGTCATGGTGAAACGTGAGAAATTGACACTCTACTGACATGGTTGGCAGCGAGGGTATTCGTGAGCGCGAGAAAATTGCGAGAAAAATTGCGAAAACAAGCAAATCGATTTGCAAGAAACATTGCGCTTTGAAGACCGGTAAAATCGAGGATGATATTGTATTAGACAGATATTTTAAACCTCTCATCGGATTGCTATAAAAGATTGTCAACAATTCTAGTTAGATTGTGGTAAAGAACGAGCCTAAGAGTAACATCGACGGGGAGATCGAACCGTTAATCATCCAGAAGCGTGCGAAGGATGCGACACCGAAAAAGAGAGAAAAACAATCTGACATCTGGTCGAATCACTCAGCGATATCGCATAAATCAAAACGATTAGACGCTCCACTGGATGAACTACTGATAACCTTTACACCGTCCGCAACAACGAGAATCGTACCTACGATGCCTGAATTACTTGCTTGCGAGGATGTTTTTGAAATCACCGACGACTCGTAACATCCGTTCGAAATCAATTGCAAACGCCGGAAGGTCAAGAAATGTTACGAGATAAGTTAGGTCCATTGGGTCAAAAGTACATCTAGTCTGTTCTCAGCGGTGATCAAAATAGCGATATAGACAACGTGTTTGGTGTTTATCTCGGTCAAGATGGAATGATGCTCAGTAATAAACGTTTTGACATGGACAACGCGGATAACATAATTATCAACGGTGTACGATTCGCCGGCACACCTGGTCTTTACGAGTTGATCTTCAAGAAAACCCCTGATAACGTCATTTATACAAATGATGATAAGCAAACGTACAGGAGCATGCTGTCGACATTGAGCTCGCATAAAGATAATCACGATGCGCACGGTCGAATACGGGGCAACAGAAGATACAAATACAAAGAAATAATCGCTGATGTCGATCGAACCGAAAAAGAAAAAATCTGAAAAGGAGTATTCATATCTCGCGCGATGTCGCTAATCGATTACGTGCATTGGGACGATCCCAACGAATTTGATTGTCTACGATTGCTCGACGCTTCGCACCAAGTAGGTCACAACGGTCACGACAACAAAATTTTGTCGATCGAGGAATTTCGCTAAGCTGGCATTATTATAAATTAAACGGTACCTCGACAAGCGGAGGATAAGCCTTGGAGGATAAAAAACCGCTATTGAAACGGAAATAAACAGCTATTGAATGGCTAAAAAAAAGTTTGAGATATAAATAATAATGTAATTTTTTCATACATATTATTACGCGCCGAGAGACCAATAGCATTGCTAAAAACATGACATCGTTAAAATCTGATAAAAATATCGAAAAACTACGACTCGTTGAGGAACTACATGCTCCGGCAAGAAGAAATTTTCCTCGAAGACATGTCATAGTGCAGAAACACGATGACCTGTGGCAGGCTGACATCGTCGAGATGCGTCCGTACTCGCATTTCAACAGAGGCCACCACTACATATTTACAGTCATCGACGTGCTGAGCAAGTATGCGTGGGCTGTACCGCTCAAGAATAAGGGTGGAAACGAGACGGCTAATGCTATCGCTGAGATAATTCATGATAGTAAAAGATGTCTGAGAAACATGCAAACCGATATGGGGAAGGAATTTTACAACACCGATGTGCAACACCTCATGAAGAAACATAACATCAATCATTATTCTACGTATTCGGTGTTGAAGGCATCGGTCGTCGAACGATTCAATCGTACACTGAAAGACGCTATATGATGTTTACGCTCAACGGAACTTACAAATGAGTGGATGAGTTGGCGCGACTCGTGTCGGATTACAACGCGCGCAAGCATCGAACAATCGGTATGCGATCTGTCGACGTTACCCCCGTGATCGCCGAAAGACTCTTGGCTATTCAGCGCGATAAAGATAGCGTCCAGCAAAGTTCAAAATAGATGACTCGGTACGCATTAGCAAATATAAGACGATTTTTGAGAAAAGTTATATACCGAATTGGACCACCGAAGTGTTTAAGATTGTTAAAGTACAGCGTACTAATCCCGTAACCTATCTACTCGAGGACTATCGCGGAAAATCCATCACTGAAGCATTCTACGAGTACGAGTTGCGTCGCGCGAATTATCCAGATGTGTATCTCGTGGAGAAAATACTGCGCAGAAAAAGTGACGAGGTTTACGTGAAATGGCTGGGATTCGATGGATCGCACAATTCTTGGATACACAAGGACAATGTCGTTTAATTAATACAAACTGTATTTATTTTTACATATGCAAAATATGAAATACATATAAAATATCTAAAATATATAAAAATATAATATAATATATATGTAAGATGGCATATAAAATATAAAAGAGAAAAAATAGATATATATTTCTTGTTTTCCTATTGATAAGTTGATACGTACACACACGCACACACACATACATACATGCATTATGATACGCTACATTACATTACGCTATATTATATTACATTACATTATAAGAGTATTCGGTAATGTCCCCACGGTAACGGTTGTTTCGGGTACGATATATACCGCTTGTCATCGTACGGACTCAGAGTAATTTTTGTCTGGCGGATGGTATATATTTCATGCAATTTTTGACCTAATACACGATTGTTGACGTGTCATTTCAATCTCTTCGTTCAAACATCACGTGTAATCGTCAAAAGTTATAGTACGCGCAACGTTAATCTTGACGCCTTTAACCTTTTTCGTATTCTTTTTATCATCTACTCGCAACACGTACATTTTTGCTCTAAGGCCAATGAATTCGATCATGATCGCACCATTATTTTCGTCTTTCATTAAACCCAGCATTTTTTTATTTACAAGCGGTATATCGTACGCGTTGTTAATCGCTCGTATCGAATCTATCGATATCGCGTTTCATATTCTTATATATATCGTCGCATTTAATGTAATAAATTAAACTATCTGTATCGGTGTACATGACTTTACAATTGTCGCAATATAACGGTAACATGTATTCGTGATGAAATTCGTACAAACACACTTTAGATATATCAAGCATGCACATATCAACGTAAATTGGTTTATTAAATTTTACCTCAAGTTTGCGCAGTTCAACGGCAATCACATTCTCAGAAAACACGCTTCTATTATGGAAATTCGGTTTTGTGATCATTGCCTCTACACCATATCGTCCGTCCACTTTGTTAATAATTTTACATCAACGTGATTGCGCACATTATCCATAGGTTTACCGAATATCGCGTAATTCATTAATTTGTACAATTTTTTTTTTAAATAATTTCGATTGTTTAAAATTTTGTATTTAGTTTGATGTCTCGCGGAGCCATGCGGATTATGAAAATTGCAATACGCGATGTATTTTTGTGACGCGAAGACCATGACGCGTACACTGCTGCAGGTTGCGATAGTGTTTATTAAATTTTATTAAATTAATAATATTTAAGATTATTAATAATAATAATAATAATAATAATAATAACAACGATAGTAATAATAATAAGAATAATAACGATAGTAATAATAACGATAGTAATAATAACAATAGAAATAGTAATAGTAATAATAATAATAATAGTAATAGTAATAGTAATAGTAATAGTAATAGAAATAGTAATAGCAATAATAATAGTAATAGTAATAATAATAGTAATCATAATAATAATAGTAATAATAATAGTAATAATAGTAATAGTAATAATAATAGTAATAATAATAATAATAGTAATAGTAATAATAATAATAATAATAATAATAATAATAGTAATAGTAATAGTAATAGTAGTAATAATAGTCATAATAATAATAATAATAATAATAATAATAATAATATTAGTAATATTATATAAAAATAATAGTAATAGTAATAGTAGTAATAATAGTAAAAATAATAGTAATTGTTCGAGATTGTCATTCCATCTCGAACTCAGCATGGAGATGCCGCGCGACCGCGTCGCCGCCGCGCGTGCGATGCAAGGCGGCGTTTTTGCGATCGATCGAAAACGCGCGGCATCAACAAACACCGTCGCCTTTCTCGAAGGATCCAAGTTGAAATTGTGGCAAACAAGTCATACAAAAACGCTCGGCGGAAATGAGCAAATTTTGGGAGCCTTCTGGATCCTTCGAGAAGGCAATGACTTAATAAAAGTGGGCCGATGGCCGCAGTCCGCTGAGAACAATCGACGCGTGCACGTTATCCTAGCGATAATAGAATTTCGGTTTCGCGAAGAAGTAACGATATTTCAGTGCCGTTGAGTGACTACCGGAGTTACTCCGAGGCAGACGATTTATCGCTGTTCATCCGCCACGTGCGAATTACGATCACAGTCGTGTGATACTCGAGATATGTTGTGATTAGCAAATGCACAGTGTGCATCGTGCGAAACACAATTGCATTGTTATACTCGCGTTGCGATACTCGCTAGTGCATCCGTCCACTGTCCGTCTCATTTCGCGCTTGATTTTCCACGGCATGCTCACTCGCGCGTCCACATAACTTTCGCGCACAGTAATAGTAATAGTAATAGTAATAATAACAGTAATAATAATAATAATAATAATAATAATAATAATAATAATAATAATAATAATAATAATAATAATAATAGTTATAGCGAATTTTGGCCATAACATTCCTCCCCCGTTATGAAAGAAAAAATGAAGGTTCGGACCGACGTTTTTCACTGAAAGAAAATGATTTTTCTTATTATAATACAATTTTTTCCCGTATATAATATTCTTATAATCGTTTCTTAATAATTACGCTTATCTAAAATCGTGTACTTGAATTATGTTTTAATATGTTTTTTCGTCATTTGCGTCTATTATTCCGAATAATAATTTTGCTATTGAGCCTATTTCTATCAGTCCTCTGCGTCTGTTAGTCGATGGTTTTTATACTGTTTGAATTTGCGTAATATAGATGCCCGTTTTTCTTGGAATATAGTCATGGTTTATGTTGAAACTTTATATCTCTTTGTAAACTAATTCCGTTTCTTTTCGCTCCGTAAAACTCGTGTTGTCCCAACAGAAAATCATCTCGTTACTTTATATTAGATTGATATATTATGATTAGATTGATATATTAGATTTCATACATCCGTTTTATCATCGGGTTATCGTTTTATACGTAGCTTTTCCGTCAGCTAGTAACGCTCAGTTTTGAATCAGTCATGCTCTGACAATGGTGTGTGCGAATGTCGTTGATCGTTCTCGTTATTTACCTCCTGCTTCTTCGAATGAAGAAGTCGGTGATGGTCCCGTTTTACTAATTGATCCCTTTAACGAGAGTGCGGAGGACAGTAATTATTATTTATATTTTTGGTTGCCATCTGATGGTTTTGTAAATCTTTTGCGACAGCTGTAGTCTCCGCCGTCTTTTCGCTTCACGCGGCTAGCCGCGTTAGCCCAAGAGTATTCTGCTCGTCTAGCGACCCTGACGGAGCTTTTTCGTGCTTGGGAGCGGAAACGTATGTTTTGTGTTAACAATCGATAGGGTGAGTTTTTATTTTAATTTTCAATAAACTGTTTTAATTTATTTATGTGCGTGCGAATTGTCTTCCTCCCCTTTTTTATTGTATAATTTACATCTGAATTTTTCTGATTCCAAAATTACCCATGCCTTTCCAAAGGGCACAACAAAATTGGTGACTAATAAATTGATTACTAAAAATATATTTAATACATTTTTATATTACAGAAGAGGCCCTTTCCTTGCCGACACCATCATTGTTCCGCATCGCTACGCTGTGAGTGAGCAGGTGAGTGAGTGAGTGACAGAATGAGAGAGTGTTAAGTGTAATAAAGAGATTTGTGTAATAAAGAGAAAGAGAGCGAGAAGAAAAGTGTATGCGTGCGTGTGTGTGTGTGTATATAAACGTCTGTTCCTCTCTCTCTCTCTCTCTCGCTCTCTCTCTCTCTCTCTCTCTCTCTCTCTCTCTCTCTCTCTCTCTCTCTCTCTCTC
>JBCEWD010000121.1:1456992-1473450 GCA_039654425.1 Cataglyphis rosenhaueri
AACAGTTATTGTATAGTGAACAGTGAAAATATATGCTTTTGTATAAAATAACTAAGGGGAGGCTACATTTATTATAATAAACCAGCTAGACATCCTAACCATCCTTGAACTTCCTAGTTCTCAATCGGCTAACGATCCCAAAATTACCCATGCCTTTCCAAAGGGCACAACAAAATTGGTGGCAGCGGTGGGATATGCCGAAGGACAGCAGGAGCCAGATAATAAGGACCTGCAGAACACAAAAGTGATAAAAATACGGTCACGCCAGCTATCATTTAAGGCTGACAAGTTTCCTAAACAAAGGAAAATAACACAAGGACAAGAAGACGAGCATCGCCAGTACAGCTGTAGAAGAAACATGAGCCGCCAAGCACTGCGAACTACGACAACTCTACGACAAGGCACCGTCGCCGGACAACGACCGACATCGTGCATCAGGCCGGCAGCCGTCGAACCGTCGAGCGACAGACTGCAGTGTAAGCAACCTACTGATCCAGCGTACGATCAGGCGAACCGCCATATCATTGTGAGTCCGAAATTTATTAATTATAATTGCGTGAATGTCGAAAGATTCTAACGTACCGAAGCGACCAATTGCGAACCGATCGTGGTTACATAGTGAACCGGCTCGACGAGCAATTAGTTTATGTTTATCGCCGCGAGACAATTTAGATAGCGCGCTAAGAAATTTAGAAACACAATACTCAAGCGAAAGCGAATCCGAACTACCGGAAAACGTCGTCACCGAACGCGAATTTCCGTTTAATAGTTTCGACGAAAGCCTATTCATGAATAACACGACTGACCCCACTGACAACACTCAAGGCAAGATTAGACGCACGAGACCGTACCGTAGCAGGATTCCGAGTAGAGTATCCTTACGACGCGAATTTTCGTTAACCTCATACAAAAGCGATCGATTTGATCCAGAAGAAATTTATAGTGCATAGGCAAATAATATGGCCGAAGCAGGATTCCCGCAAAATCACACTCTCGCGAATATATCACAAGACGCAGTAGACGCCGAAATCGAAAATATGCGGCGATCCATCCGCCAGATGGGCCAAAATATAGCGGAGGCGGATCATACACCTCTCGCATATCGCGAAGACAGACGGAAAATAAACGAATTGACCAACGACATTAGAGAGATAATGCGCAAAATGATACAGGATATGAGACAGGAAATGAGGCAAGAGATCAGAAATATGCGCGCCGAAATTTGTGACATCCGAGATAGAGAACCTCGACAAGGTTGACAAAACGAGGATAGAACTCCGCCGAGAGATCGAAACGACACCGCGTTTGATTTCACGTCCGACGATGTACGACATCAGCGAGGACGCGGATTTTTGTCATTAAAAGAAGCTCGCGGAATGATTCCAAAATTTGACGGATCAACGCATAAATTACAAGAATTTTTAAGTGCAACTACCTATGCAGTAGAACATATTGATCCTTTAGATGAAATAACTTTGCTAGGAGCCGTACTTTGCAAAAATTAGAAGGTCGAGCAATGCTAGATTTTCAAACACGCAAAATTCGAAATTTTGCACAATTGAAAAACGAATTAGAAATTTGTTACGCAAGCAAAAAAGAGTACGACTCACTTACAAATCGAGTTCAACACGCTAAATCAAAAATCAGGAGAGAGCGCGCGAACGTATGAACTCAGAGCCGACACATTAGCTATAGAACTCTACGAGTCGATGATGGAAAAACAACATCACACGGTAGATAACAAACGGGCGATAATAGAAATAATTCAACAATAAGCATTAGAAAATTTTCAAATAGGATTAAACAACGACATCAAAACGATAGTCCGATCGCGAACATACGCGACACTGCAAGAAGCTATAGCAGCAGCCAGCGAGGAAAAGAAGATCAGGGGACCATCCGCGACCAGCACGCGACATAGAATAAATTCCGCACCGATCTACAAAAACGAAAATAAAATAAACGTACAATGCAATAAGTGTGGCAAAAACGAGCATTATGGTCAAGATTGCAGAACTAGCCGATACGCGAATCGATTTTTATTGCCAAAACCTGATTCATCTCGCGTAAATGCAGTAAATAAATTTTACAATTATTGTAAAAAAACCGGACATAGCCGTAATAAATTCTGGAGTCTAAACAAAAAACCGAAAGCAAAAATAAATAAAGCAAAAGATGACAATCATAAACAATCGCGCAAAGGAAAAATATACGATCAAACAATTTCACGACTACGAAAAAGCATTGAAAGCGCGAGTAGTAGCGACAACGAGCAGGATGAAGTGAGAAAGAAGTCACCGCGACCGAGTATCACATTACACATATCAAAGATATGCCGAATTTGCAGAAAGGAACGGAATTATTATTAATAACACTACCTATGCGACAAGCAAAAATAGAAAAAGTACAAATGTACGATTCAGGTTCGACAATCTCGATAATAAAATTAAAGCAATTGAAGGACGACACCCTTATATACGAGGATAAAATCGCACTCACAGGCATAACCGTTCACAAAGTACAAACAATTGGGAAAGTGTATGTGACAATTAAAATAAATAATCAAAAAGTAAAACATGCATTTTACGTGGTAAAAGAAAATATTCCAATCGAATATGAAGGGATTTTAGGAATTGATTTCCTTCGTTAACATTCCGTAACTTGTGACTATAAATACAACCAATTAAAAATAGGAAAAGCAATGCTAAACTTCCATCCATTTAATAAAATAATTTTAAAACCGCGCAGTGAAACGATAATAAAGGCAAGAACAAATCAGAACCGAATAGGGATTGTTCGCGCAGAAGAAAAAGCACCTGGAATATATATCGGGAATTGTATAGCAAACGCCGCGGACTGCACATGCCCCGTTAGCGTTATTAATACAGACAGAGAAGTCGAGATGCAAACGTCTCTTATCGCACATGAAGAAATAGAGAGCGACACGCCGTCTAAAATGTATACGATACACACAAGAAATTATTTAAAACCTAAAATATCGCGAAACGCACACATCTGATAATTGTTGCGTACTCAGCACCTAAATATCGAAGAAAAACAGGCACTCTTACGGATATGCGAAGATTTTTGTGATATATTCCATGTGGACGGAGAACCACTGATATATACCGCGACAGTCGAGCACGAGATAAACACGCGCGCCGATACCTCGCCGGTGAACGTGAGATCGTATCGCCTTCCGGAGAAGCACAAGAAGTAAACAAACAAGTGAAACAAATGCTAAAGGATCGAATTATACGGACCAGCACAAGTCAATGGAATGCACTATTATTAGTAGTACCAAAATGTTTGGTTTATTTAGACGACATTGTGATTTACGGATCAAGCCTAGAAGATCACAACAAACGACTCAAGGAAGTATTGCAGAGACTCCGAGAGAATAATTTGAAATTACAACCGGATAAATATGAATTCTTGCGCAAAGAAGTAATTTATTTAGATCATATTATTTCAGAGAACGGAATATCTTTGGACCCGTCAAAATTAACAGCGATAAAAGAATTTCCAATTCCCAAAAAAGTAAAGGACGTACAATCATTCATAGGCTTAGCCGGATATTATAGGAAATTTATTGAAGACTTTTCCAAAATACCAAAATCGTTAACAAAACTGACGAAGAAAACCGAAAAATTTGAATGGACAACGGAGCAACAAAGTGCTTTTGAAATACTAAAAGAAAAATTAATGACGGCGCCAGTGCTAAGATTTCCAGACATTAATCAAGAATTTACAGTGACCATAGATGCATCCGACTATGCAATCGGAGCAGTGTGGTCACAAGGAAAGGTGGGCGATGACCGGCCGATTGCTTACGCAAGCAGAGTATTATCTCGCGCGGAGCAAAACTACAATACGACAGAGAAAGAATTGCTAGCGATTGTATGGGCCGTAAAACATTTTAGGCCATACGTATACAGCACAAAATTCAAAATCGTAACCGTCTATAAACCGTTAATATGGCTTTTTAATGCCAATGATCCCGGATCAAGATTAATCTGCTGGAGACTTAAATTAGAAGAATATGATTATGAAATCATACACAATAATATTACAAAGATATTACATATAACAAAGATATTACATATAATATCTGTTTCTTTTCTTTCTCCGTATATGTTTTTTCTTCGTCGGAGTGTGTCTCTTCTTCTATTGCGAGAATTTCTCGCTCTTCCTTCTTTACCTCGTTCGTATCTCGGATTACATTGCGACTCAGTGCATCGGCGTTCGCGTTCGCTCATCCGGCCTTGTGTATGATTTCATAATCATATTCTTCTAATTTAAGTCTCCAGCGGATTAATCTTGATCCGGGATCATTGACATTAAAAAGCCATATTAACGATTTATAGATTAATTATATTCATAAATATCATGATGCATCCACAGGAGGACATCAAGGAATCAAACAAACTATACGAAGAATTCGTCTAATTCATAATTGGCCAGGATTAACAAAAGATGTTGAGAGATATATAGTCAAATGCGAATATTGCCAAAAAAATAAATTATCGCGAAAAAAATAAAGTACCATTAATTATTACGGATACACCCACTAAACCGTTTGAAAAATACGCCTTAGATATTGTAGGACCGTTAACCGTCACAACAAATGGAAATAAATATTTATTAACTTTCCAAGATAATTTAACTAAATTTAAATTTAGCAAAGCGATATCAATCCCTAACCAAGAAGCAAACACGATTAGTAAGGAATTTATTACAAAAATTGTATTAGAACACGAAATTCCGGATAAAATCCTAACCGATCAAGGCACAAATTTTTTAAGCGAAATATTTAAAAATACGTGCAAATTATTAAAAATAAATAAAATTCAAACAACCGCCTATCATCCGGAAAGTAATGGCGCGTTAGAAAGATCGCATCGAACATTAGCCAAATATTTGCGACATTATATAAACGAAGACCAGACAGACTAGGATGAATGGATACCATTCGCGATGTTCACGTACAATACAACGCCATATACAGCCACGGGATATACACTCTTTGAATTAGTTTACGGACACCAAGCGGAATTACCTACGTCACTAACGAGACCGCCGAAACCAACGTATAACTACGACGATTACGCGCAAGAACTAAAGGAAAAACTACGAGCCACGAACTAGTTCGCAAAAGAACATATAAAGGAAGAAAAAATAAAAGCCAAGAAACAATATGACAAAAATACTAGAGAAATAAAATTTAAAGTAGGCGACAAAGTATTAATGCACGACGAAACATTCCGACGCGGACGTTCTAAAAAACTCGAATCCCTATGGACCGGACCATGCACAATAATGGAAAAAAATTCAGATGTAAATTATACAAAAAAAAGGGAGGAAGACAATTTGCATACACATAAATAAATTAAAATTTATTAAAAATTAAAATAAAAATTCACCTTATGGATTGTTAACACGAAATATACAGTCCAAGAAAAACGGACATCTATATTACGCAAATTCAAACAGTATACAAACCACCGACTAACAGACGCAGAGGACTGATAGACGGAATAGGCTCAATAGCAAAATCGTTATTCGGAACAATAGACGCGAATTACGAAAAACATATTAAAACATAATTCAAGTACACGATTTTAGATAAGCGTAATTATTAAAAAACGATTATAAGAATATTATATACGGGAAAAATTGTATTAAAATAGAAAAATCATACTTTTTTAGCGAAAAACGTCGCTCCAAACCTCCGTTATTTTTTTTTGTAACGGGAGAGGGATGTTATAGTCCAAATAGCTATAACCGAATTATTATTAATATTAAATAGCTTAAAGAAATATTTCTTAACACGGATTAGCAAGATATTGTGAAAGGCGTGTAATGTTACCAGCGCTGTATGAAGCGAGCCACGAGCCGAAGCTAAGCGATTGCGAAAGGATCGAACCACCGGAAATGCAAGGAATTTCGACCGAACGATCTCAATTTGCATTTCATCCTAACAATTTGAGCGATTTGACACAACTATATATGGTCATGTCGCTAAGGGATCTCCTCCAAAAATCAATCAAACAGGAGGCAATAAAAAGATACCACCGCGAATACGCGGCGGGCAGTCATCACTATCAATTTATATCGGGCAGTCATTATCAACGATTAATATTGAACAGTTACCGCGATCAACTTAATTCATATCTAGTCGCGACACGAATTATTACGCGAACGAAGCCACAGCTGATCTTACGACCGTGATCGCGATATCCGATTCGCGCCGATGTAACCCTATGCCGTGATACGTACAACTACGTACTGTGAAGGGAAACGACCGGCAAAAGAAAGGGACTCAATATAGAAAAATAAAACTGATTTATTCAAACGAAAAATTATAGTTTTTCCAATAAACCGACTCCCGATCCGGTCCTCGACTCCTAAGCCTTTGGTGGCGATATCCCAAATTTCCAGTAGTTTAGATTGTTATGCCTCCCCGCGAGGCATAACAATCTAAAACAAGAATTTTCTTATTTCGCATACTGGTATGTAACTAAGACGTACTAAGCCATCTGCGCTCGTCTACATAAACGATTTTAGCTGTGAAGGCCGAGATGCATTGTTTCTCAATGTTTTTGATATAGCACAAGAATTGACGACATATTATAGTAGAAATAACGTCATTTAATCGTTTCTTTTAAGGCTATTAACTGATAATTAATTAACGTTATTAAAATATGTTAATATTGAAATTAACATACTTATAAAGTTTACATGATTTTCTGTTCAAAATCTTTGAAAATACTGTATTATATGGTTATAAAATATAAAAGTTAACAAGGTGATGTCAAATAACATTTTAATAACGTTTTATTGACATTATAAACATCTTTAAGACGTTTGACATCACCATGCTATTCATATTGATATAATTTCCAGAATAAAATCTAGTAATTTTAATAATTTGAAATTTATATTTTTTTATAAAATAAATGTAGATATTTTTTAAAAATTTTAATGATTATAATAAACACACTTGTTGTGTTTATTTATACAAAACAGAATTTTTGAAAAGCTTTTATTACATAATGTATAAAGAAAAAGATATTATTGCACAAAAAATATAACATATATATATATATATATATATATATAACTTATATAAGCTCCGGATTAAATTTTCGTAAAGGAATATATATATATATATATATATATATATATATTCTTTCACGAAAATTTGATCTGAAGCTTAGTTTTAAATTATAAAAGGAAATAATGAGCAAATTACAAGGAAGGGTACATATGGTAGGCAGGGGCGGCGCAACTTACCATTCGATGCAAGCGCTTACGCGAGGTGCTTGCTACAGCTGATTCGAGCGCTACAGCGTACTCATCCCGTAAATCGTTCTATTTCCTTTTATATAATTTAAAAACTAAGCTTCAGACGAAATTTTCTAGCGGTGTTTGCAATCGTAGGCAGCGTTCGAGATCCCGTGCTAGTTCCTGCGGCGATATGCGACAGCGAGAATTTCGATCGCAACGAACTGATCGATTGCGAGCTACAGGCTCTGTTCTTTGGAGAACCGTCATACGCTTGCGCTATATACTCGCATTATTATTTTATTAATAATGTACTCGCATTATTATTTCATTAATACTATATTCAGCGGGCAGCGCTAGTATTGGACATAACCTGTTTGTTGTCGTCACGCGCTTTCCGTGTCAAATAATACGTACACGTATAACGCGTTTTTTCAAGTGATTAAAGTGAATCGATAGTGATCTATTGTGAATAAACGCGATCATTATAATCGTTACAATCGTTAATCAATTTATCGATTCAGTGCGTGAGTAAAAGTGTAAAAATATTGATAAAAAATAATCGATAAAAAACTCGTGCTATCCGCGGCCGTGCAGCAATTATTTGTTTAATTATTTTATTTATGAAGTATCTCTACAAGGTAAGAATAAGTGAGTGAGTGAACGAATGAAAGGGTGACTGAGTGATTGAGTAAGAGAGAGAGAGAGAGAGAGAGAGAGGGAGAGGGAGAGGGAGAGGGAGAGAGAGAGTGTTGTGTGTGTGTATGTGTGTGTAAATGTATGTATGTATGAATACGCGTACACGTTCTCATACATACACACACACACTCATTGTGTAGCAAACAGCTGATCGAGCGCTGTAGCGGGGTAATTTAGAACAATCGTTCGTCTTTAAAAAATCGTATTCTTGAATGATTTCTAAGATCACTTTTCCTTTACGAAAATTTCGTCTGAAGCTTAGTTTGTAAGTTATAAATGGAAATAGTGATTGAATTACGGGATGGATACGCTATAGCGCTCGATCAGCTATAGCGAGCGCCTCGTGTAAGCGCTTGCATCGGACGGTGAATTACGCCGCTCCTGCCTACCATATGTACCCATCCCATAATTCGATCACTATTTCTTTTTATAATTAAAAAACTAAGCTTCAAATCAAATTTTTGTAAAGGAAAAATCTTAGAATTCATTCAGGAATACGATCCTTTAAGGACACTATACTTGTTTTGATACATCCTGTATATGTAACCCACCCCGCCGGTAGGTAAGGTGAATCCTTTAACAATTTACAAAGTACATTAGTAAGTGTGTTAGGCAGTGTCTGGCACACTTCACGTTAAGATCCTATGATAAGAGTAAGAGAGGCAGATATATAAAGAAATAAGATAGAAAGATATCTCAGAGAGGGAGTGACGACAAAGGGGAAAGGCGGGCGGTTAAGTTTAGCGAGAGGTGTTCGGGGAGAAGGGGGATGAGCGCGAGATGGACGGGCGAGGGAGTCCGAGAGGAGGGGAGGGGGAGATGTTGGCTGCTTCGAGGTTGTGCTTGTGGTTTTCGATTATCGGCGCGGCTTAGAGTGCGCGACGTTCTCGAGGATGAGCCCGCGGTTTTCGTTATCGGCGCCGCTTAGAGCGCGCGACGCTCTCGAGGACGAACTCGTGGTTTTCGTTATCACGCGCGATCTATTAATGGACGCTCAAACGAAGGAATGAGGTCGTTGGAAGGTGATCGAACGTATAAATTTCGAGGAAGAAAGTTTTTTATTTTTCATTTATAACATATGATACATAATATGTGATATATAATATTTGATATATAATATATAATATGTGATATATAATATATAATATGTGATATATATTTTTATTTTTTAATATAGTATTAATGAAATAATAATGCGAGTGCATTATTAATAAAATAATAATGCGAGTATATAGCGCAAGCGTATCACGGTTCTCCGAAGAACAGAGCCTGCAGCTTGCAATCGATCATTCGTTGCGATCGAAGTTCTCGCTGTCGCGTATCGCCGCAGGGAATGAGCGCGAGATCTCGAATGCTGCCCACGATGTCGAGGAAACGAGTCATTTTGTTGTCGGTTTACGAGGTTAAATCGTTTAAGGACGTAATGATGCGGCTGACGCAATATTCCAAATTTAATATGTATAAAATGATGTGAAAATAAAGTGGTGGTTTTTGATATAGCTAGACGAATCTTAGGTGTTTCGAGACGGAGAATTCGGAAATTGTTGAGTCTGCCGAATCGGAGCGTCAATTGCCTTATGTATATCGGCGCTGGGAGGCGTGACTCGTCGCGTTCGTTGACTTGGAAGTATGACTGGAGCATGGGCCGTAGATCGAGCAATTCCTTCCACGTATCGGGCCTTAGCGAGATCTCCTTGCCATGACAATCTCCGAGGACGATTTCCACGAATGAGGTTTACGTTAATACTGATGTCCATGTTTATATGCCGTTTTTGTCAATGGATAGCGTCTTCCTAAGATTCTGAGCGGTCGCGCGACCACGACTTCCGCGTCGCGATCTTGTCTGAAAGTAGACGCGATTGATGAAAGAGAAAAAGCGTTAGAGTATAAAAACGTTTGATATTTTTACCCGTTATCTGTTTTAATTCTCTTAGCGTATCCTCCGTTATCTTCGCGGTTTCGTTCGGAGAACCTCGATCGATTCTATTCTCGAACGAGTGCTATTGTTGTTGTCCCATCGTCGAGTATATCGTCGTTTTATTCTTCCTCTCGTTCGCGAGCCTCGGCGTTCGTCGTTGATAATGAAGCGTTTAACGATTGAATGATCTTTATATACTCGCGTACTAATCTCCCTTTCTTCTTCTCGCGGTTTTGCGTTTTATTTTTAAAAGAATCGCGAGGAGTCGCTTTCGTCGTCCTCGTCGGTTCTCTCGATCACGTCGCTAAAGCGATAGATGCGACTGAGAAGATTCCGCAATTGTCGTAATAGTCCATCAGTTGGGCACTCGATACTGAGAACGTTCAGGTCGAAGGGACCCACCGAGTTTATGGTATTCGTGAATTCGTTGAACGCGTAGAATTGATGTTTAGCGAAGAAGTATAGATTATCATCGATGTGTCTGTAGGACG
The DNA here is from genome assembly GCA_039654425.1 of Cataglyphis rosenhaueri. NCBI lineage: Eukaryota > Metazoa > Arthropoda > Insecta > Hymenoptera > Formicidae > Cataglyphis > Cataglyphis rosenhaueri. The sequence goes on from JBCEWD010000121.1 coordinate 1,467,388, forward strand.
TTATCGCGGATGATATTCCGAGAAATACAGCCTTCAACGAAGCGTGCTTTGCGATCGCAATGCGGCATTCGTCGATTTCAGATACTTTGTCGTCATCGTATGTACATAACGTAGGTTCGTTCCGCGTGCGTGTTTATAGCATTGACCTTAGCGTCTTGAGGAAGTCCGATATTATGGAGAAATTTTGGCCAATCCGTTTTTAATTTAAAACTAGAATACTCCGTGAGATAGATCTTATTACCCGCAAGTAACGCGAGATCGCCCGAAGGTCTTTGATACGCAGCGGACAAATGCGTGAAATTTTGCGAGGAAATTTTGCGTCGCGTATTCCGTTAGCATGGGCTATCGTAGCGTCTCTCGATTAGATCGATCGACCACACGTTGCGTTGGTCGGCTATGTCGACAAACGTCGATTCATTATTAAGGCCGCGTCGTAAGGCGCAAAGATCCGCGCGCGAGAAGTCGGTCGGGGATGCGTTTGTCTTCGTAGGCGCTACGGTGATAGTGGGCGTTGGAGTAGTCGCGGGAATCGTAGGGCGATTTCCATCTTCGTGAGATCCATATAAATTTTGTATAGCGAAAATATCTTCTACGCTCAGTTTAACTGGAAATTGACGTTCATGTCGGGTCTATACGGAAACATCACCGACTCGTTGCGCATATCGTGTTGCAGACCTAAAGAGTGACCGATCTCGTGAGTTAGCATTAATAGTAGATGAAACTTGTCAGAAGGTTTTTGTTAAGATAGACGTGCCACGGTTCCTCATCGTCGACGTGCACCTCCAAGGTGCACGTCGACGATGAGGAACCGTGGCACGTCTATCTTCTTAACTGAAGTCTCTCGCTCCGTTGGGAAAGAACGCGTGAGTGAGGCCCCTTCCCAGACCTTCGAACACCGCCGGACAGACGTCGCCGTTCTCGCGATTCGCATAGGTGTGAGCACCAGTACGATAAGATATTAATATATCGGGATGTAGTGAATCGTGACTAATTTTTAACGGTGAATTCGCCGCTCATAGCGCGAATGCCGCTTCGGTCATCCGCAAGAGTCCCTCGCTCGCCACTTTAAAGTTTCACGTGAGGCACGTTTTCAGCCACTTTTTCGTGATCGGACTGTACGCGCAATCGAAAATGTCCGCTAAACTGCATCGCGGTTTGCGCATAAGATTGAGTGTATTGATGTTTAATGCGCCATTACCAGGCAACTGATAATATTCTTGAAATAGCGACAGCGCAGAGACGTCGCGTTGTCGGACAATAGCGATCCTCCGTCCTCCCTCAGAAAACCGTACGCTCGCAGGAAGCGGAGCGCCTCTGCCTTTTCCGGGTCGATGGGTGTCGCGGACATCGCGGCGACGAGCGTCGTCCTATATAGAAACGCCTATTTTTATTCTCGTCGATCTCAATGCGAAGTAGGGAGGATGTTTCGAGGAAAGAAGAGAGCGATAAAAGAGAGCGAATAATACGCGTTGATTGAATCAAACGCGTTGATAATTCGAGAAAAAAAGGCTCTTTCGACTGTGATAAATAGCAGTCGGGTATTCGGGATACGTTCTCTAGAAAATTTTCATTTTATTAAAATAATGAATTATAAATGTTTGAAAGGTCTTATAATTGTTCCTGATTTTCCTGAAAAACATAATGTAAGCAAAAAAGTAAAAAATTTTCTTTCTTTTTGCATGATCTGCATGTGCTATTAGATATGGGAATATATATTTTTATAAAATATATATTTATATATTTATAAATAAATATATATTTTTATAAAATAAATTAATTACAATATTACAATTCTAACAATTATAATTCTAATAATTATCTTTTTCTTTTAACGTTTAGAATGCTCTTAAAAAATTGAGAGTTCGAAAGCTAGAGAGCCAAGCTCATCCAATTACACGATACCAAGGAATTTTTAGAAACAATAACAGATATGCTAAAGCGACGAAAGTTAGTGTTGTAAACTAATGCAAAAGATATCTTAATTATATTTTAGTAAATAATAATACATCTTTACAGATTTTAATTGAGGTAATGGAATTACACGCTAAAGTTATTAAAGTCTTTAAATAAACAACGCTATTGATAGAATATAAATTGAACAGAACAGGAGAATATAAATTGACTAGGAACATAGAATAGCAAATCAATTTATTAGAATTTACGTAAGAAAAATTTATGAAATTGATTTTTTTTACGTAATAATATATAATTATAAACGTTTGTTACAGTTCGTTTGCACACAGTTCTTTTGCGTACAGATATTTTACGCACATTTTTTTTTGCACACATATCTACACACACATACACGGGGATTGCAAGGGGGGCCTTCGGACCCCATCTCGCTCCCTCTTCGATGGTAGCCGGAATTGTCGATCGATATCGTGTCTCGGAGATGTCGGCGAGACTGTTTGACGTCGGTGAAATAAAAATAAACGTATTAATAATATAATTGTATAAGAATTTCATGTATTTGAAAATTTTAAATAAAATTTTAAATAAAATTTTTTTACGACTTGACATATTTATTTATCGTTATTTTAAATAAAATTAGAAGCATATTAATAAATAATTTTTACGAATTACACTCTACGAATTACCTACATTTATTTTTCATTTTAAATAAATTGAATTAAACAATCTATCAAAAAAATTATTGAAAATTAAAAAAAATTAATTAAAACAATGTATCGAAAAATTGAAAATTAAAAAATAAAAATTTACCTTATTCGTTACTCGAATCGCCTGCTCCACCGTCGACGTTATCGGGAGATCGCGCTTCTCGCCGGGCGCGACGCATCCGTTCCAAGAGCGGGTGATATCGTCCGCCTCCTCTATTGATGCGATCGGGGGATCGCGTCCGTTTCAGAAATTCTCGATCTTGTCCACTCGACCTTGTCCGTTGTTTCGAGATTCGCGTTCACGATAGAACGCGAGGATCCGTCGCAGACGAAAGCTGAGAGTAGGAGATGAAGAAGAAGGAGGAGAAGGAAATGGGGGAAGAGGAAAATCCTTCCAGGAATTATCTGTTTTCTTTATATTTTCGCGAGACAACGCACTATCATTGGAGTAGAAGTAACTATCGCAGTTCCACTAGCTTCTTCGTAGATAACTTCAACGCTGTTAGAATTTTCGTTCGAAAACGATAGATCTTGTTCGATTCGTTCGCGCGCACGAGTTAGGAAAAGAGATTTCCAAAATTCGTCGGCCTCGATGCTCATATCGAATGAAGGAGAGATGACTAATGTACGGTCGTTATCATCCGTTTCACTCGTATCGCTATAAGTAGTAGAAGTAACTGTTTCTTCGTTGTTTTCGTTCGGAAACAATAGCGAGCGGAGAGAAGGGCGCGAACGATCATGGAAGAACGCTCGATCTCGTCCGATCCGTTCGCGCGTAGAGGCTGGGAGAAGAGGTTCTCTCTTCAGTATTCTTCGACCTCGTCGCTCATATCGTGGGATGGAAAAGGGATAACTAACGTATAATTCTTTAATGACTCGTCACTATCACTCATTTTATTCGTATCGTTGCGAGTAATAAATACGGTGGTTTCATCGGCTTCTTCTTCGTTATTAGAGTTTTCGTAAGACGATAATGATCCGGGCGAACCATCGAAGGATGCTAGACTTCGTTTTTTATCGTTTTGAGATTTGTGAGGACATCCCGACTACTGTCGAGGATAACGCGCGTCAAATTTTTCGTGAGCGGAAGTAGGACACTCAGTAATTAACACTGGGTTGTTAATTTCCTCGTTAATATCTTCGTTATTATTTTCATCGTTCGAAAAAAAATAATTACGCAAGCACTGACTTATATTCAGACAGTCCATTTTTACTTGTGGATAGAACGCGACTGAATTGTGATTAAATATTGAATAAAAAACTGGATGCTGGGCAACGTTAATTAATTGGCGAAAGACTCAAAACTGCAAATGATAACCGTTCGAAATAATTAAGAGATAAATATGAAACGAAATGCGTTGTAGAGTATTTTTACTTAAATATTTATACGAAACATATTATTTAAAATTATTGTTTAAAATTATTTAAAAGTATAATTTGCTTAAAATTTTCTTTTTATCTTTCTATCTTTTAGCTTTCTATCTTTTTCTCACGCTCGTTCGTTGTTCACGACACGGAGTAGGAATAATACGAATATGTAGATATATTTATATAATATGAGATATAAGAATATGAATATGTAGATATATTTATGATAATACGATAATATGTAATATGAGATATAATAATCTCTGTAATAGTCTCTGTAATAATACAAGTACATATATTTATATGTATATGATAATACGATAGTATATAATATGAGATATAATAATATGATAATATATAATATGAGATATAATAACATGATAATATATAATATGAGATATAATAATATGATAATATATAATATGAGATATAATAATATGATAATATATAATGAGATATAATAATACAAATATATAGATATATTTATATAAAATAATATTTATATATGATATAATAATACGAATATGTAAATATATTTATATAAAATAATATTTTTATATAATACATTATAGAATTAATTATACATATTATTTAATCGATTGCAACGTTCTGACCACCAATCGGGCAATTTGCATATGTTTTCCATCGCGCAATTCTTCGCGTGATATCCGCAACGAAAAGTCCGCGAAGCGTCGAGAAGCTCCAAGCATTCGATATCCTCGTAATCTACGTCGATAGTCTTCATAGTGGCATCGCGATCCTGCGCGACGTTTCCAAAAATCTCGGTTAACCATTTCTTCTTCTCGTGACCCTTAACGTATATTCGCGCCGTAGAATTAAAGTTCGATTCACACCGCGTCTCGAACGAGTTTTTTCATCGATTCGTAATTGACGTGCCCATCGTTCTATTTTAACTGATGATGATTCGAGATTAGCCAACACACTCGCAATTTTTCCGCTTTTGTTAGTAGATCCCAGGACATCGGCGCGCGGAAGATATGATGCGTCAATTCCGTTCCTTTTCTCAACACAGCTGTTTTTTTCGCGACGATTCTTTCGTTGACGATGAAACCTTGGAGATCGACAAAGATCGGTATATCCATCGTCGTCGCTAATCGAAACTGGAATGTTGATTTTTTAGGTTTCCTCTTTTAAGCGTTTTTATTCTTTCTCTACAATATTTTAGATTACTCTACACGATTCTGCGCACAATGTTAGTGAGCGGATTATACTCCACTACTCGATCGTGAATAATGAGACAGTAAGCTGTTAGAAGGAATGTTCTCCTTGCAGTCGAATTCTATACGAACATCCACGGTGGCGCTCTTGATGGATATGTTCTGCCGAGAACAATCAATAATTATTATCGGACCATACATTTTAAATTTGAGATTAAAGAGCGCTCTATCTTTATCGCATCCGTAGTACGTTTTTCGAAATTTCGAATGTCATACAATACGGCAATTTTATTCTTTTCAAAATTAAGATTCATATCGTCGTAAAGATAAAAATTTGAATTAAGATACAATTTGAGTTTGGTTAGTTTACAATCATCAAACTAGGTCGGACTTTGAGGCAAAACGTTCTTCCTACCGGATTACAACGCAAAAATAACGTATCGCGGTTTCTCGAGCTGCGTCGTCGCTTTGATAGCCCACGAATGTTTGATTGTGCTTTGCAGAAGCGAAAACTCGTAGAGATCCCACGAACGAAAAGCGATGCTTAGACATCTTCCGCTATCTAATGTACACAATAGCGCCAATTTATTAATACCGTTTAACATTACATGAGGCATTCGCCTCTGTATCTTCAATAAAACGATCTTAGGTTTATACGAATTGTGCAATACGAGACAATTGTGATCGTTGCGTGTCTGTATGATGAGATTGTGTCGCGCATTGATTACAACGCGTTTGTAATTTTCGCAGAAACATAGCAACGCCGAGGGGTATGCAATAGTTAAAATCGTCGATCACCGGATTAGATAATTTTAATTTTTTTTTTATTGATTTCCCTCGGGATTACAATCTCTTGCAATTACAATCTTACATCTAACTTATCTCTAACTTAATAACTA
>JBCEWD010000121.1:1549488-1598899 GCA_039654425.1 Cataglyphis rosenhaueri
TTCAAATTTGTAAAATAAATAATAGTTAAAATGTAAAAAATCTTATATAATAAACAGATATATAAACTATATATATATAGTATTATTTAAGAATACTAAATGCAAATTAGAAATGTGCGTATCCGCTTCCTGTTACTTGCCAAGCATGTTTTTGGAGCGTTCGAAAATGTGCGGTCTTTAACGGCGTGTTGAACGCGCAGAGCCCCGTCCGCAATGTGTTAATATAGTCGCCCAATATAATAATTTGGTCGGTCGGATGTGATATAATGACCCAATATAATCGGTCGATCGGTTTAACAGAATAACCCAGTATAACGAATCGGTCGGTTTGTGATAGAATCACTCAGTATAATCGGTTAGTCAATTTAACTGGATAACCCGGTATGATGAATCGATTGGTCCGGAGGGATATTATCACCCGGTACAATCGGTCGGTTAGTATCGCGATGGTCTCTTAGCCTAATCCCATCCCAGCAACCGGGAATCCCATGACCTGATGTAACGAAAGTATTCAGTAAGCCTCTGCTAGAAACCGGGAAGTCCAGCCTAACAACGAGTAACCCGTTGCATGGTTTCTGCGAAGATCGGTTTCGGATCTTGGATCAGTCAGGACTCAAGATTAGGAACTGGTGCTGAGACGCTCGTCGGACCGCCTTATATACCGGGGGCGATCGGGTCTGTGTCCGATCGGGAAATTTTGTCTTGTCGGATCCGTAATGTGCGCAAACGGGACGATCCCCCGATGAAGCAAGGTACCAATTTCGCGTTGAATAATTCCTTTTTACTAAATAGCGGTCAGTCTTGCTTCCAGACCTTCTCTCTTAGACGGGTCTTGCCGGCGCAGGTTATAGTGACATTTCTGTCGTTGGAACGTCCGGCCAAGTGTATGCGGACGATCTCGAACGCGTCTTCGAATCGTTTTCGGTGCATATCGGGATTCGATGCTAGGGCCGGCGGTCTTCGATCCTCCTGATGCGGTCGCGTTAATTTGCACTCGTGCAAACGCAGAACGTTTGTTGGGGTATTCCCGATGGCCTCGTTTTTGGCAGTGTTTAGCGCGAATTGCAGGGCGTCGATGTGCTCATCAACTCCGGTACCGTTTCCCTATGTACTGCGCTACCATGGTTTTGATGACAATTGGCGCGCTCCGGGTTGTATTGGAACGCACAAACCGGAGAAGTTTGGTGGGTTATCTGAAATGCGGCTAGCAATGTCTTAAATTTCTGCGACGTAAACTGCGTCCCATTGTCAGAAATTAACGTCATAGGACACCCGTGACGATATATTAGGCGTTTGGCCTGCGCTAATTTTTCAGCCGTAGCTTCCTCGTATGGGCACCATCTCGATCCATTTGTTGAATCGGTCTTGGATGATGAGTCGCATATGGTCGTTTGCGAACTTAGGTAACGGCCCTACTAGGTCGACGGTGGCTTATTGCCAAAGCATGATGATACTCGAAAAATGCTCGCGTTGATGCGCTTTGTGTGTCATGCAGTTCGGGCACCGGTGAACATACTGGGCGATCTCCCGGAACTGTAATGCAGGGCCAGTAATATATCTGGGCGATGCGAGCAATGATTTTCACTATACCCAGGTTCCCGGATGCTGGGTCATCATACATCCGCTGTAGGAGGAATAATCGATCTTTCTTCTTTATACATCGCTTTCACTGATCTTTGGATGAAGTCTCATGGTAATCGAGGTTGTGTAATAGGTACCGGTGCAATTGTATTTCGTTATCGGGATAATCGTTGGTCGTTCTCATACATTTTTCGACGACACCAGAGATACTTGGGCCTTCGGGTTATGGCGCTGATTCAGGTTACCGAGAGAAAAACGTCGGTTACTTTGTTGAGCGCTCCTTTTATTGGATCTTAAAATCGAACTGTTGTAACTCGAATATTCACCTTGCCAATCGACTCGTAATTTCCTTTACCCTTTGTAATCATCGTAGAGCTTGGTGGTTAATTAGAACCGTGAATCGGTACTCTTCCAGGTATTCGTGCATTCTCCGTATGCCCCAAACGACCGCCAGACTCGAATTCGGTGGCACTATAGTTACGCTTTGTGGCTTTCAACGTTCGGCTTTCATAAGCGATTGTTCGTCCTCCTCGAGATGTTCAGTAAAGACAGTCCCTAAGGCGTGTGCGCTAGCGTCAGTTTGCAATGCGAATTCGCGCGAAGTCGGGACAAGCAAGAATCAGGACGGTAATTAGCGCGTTTTTATCTGTTTTAACTGTTTCATAACAGTTTGTTCGGTATCAGTCCAGGTCTCTTTGTGCATTAGTCGAATAAGGGGCGTCGCAATAACCAAGAAGTCGGCAATAAACCGCCTATATCAGGACTCCTAAGAACTGCCATACGTTTTTCAGGTTGGGGAATGTTGGCCTGTTAGTTTTGGCGTTCACTTTTTCCGGATTTTGTTTGGATGCCTTCCTGATTGATTACATAACCCAAGTAGGGCTTGGTCGGTAGAAGTGGCTTCTCGGGGTTCAAACGGAGTTTCGATCTGCTTAGATTATGTGCCGCAAATGATCGTCCAAGGTACAACGATAATAATATTGTCCAGGTATATACTAGGTGTATACTAGGACGTATGATTCTAGCTCGGGCCCCAGTATACAACAACCGTTGGAAGATGGCGGGTGCGGAATGTAACGGCATAATCCGAAACTGCATCAAGCCGCGACCCGACACGGTGAAAGCAGGTACCAGTGGCATTTGCTAATACCCGTTCTTAAGGTTTAACGTGGACAAGTAGCGGGCCCGCCGTAGCTTGTCTAGAGTGGCCATAATATGAGGAAGAGGATACGCATCTGTCATCTTTCTCTGCGTCGTTCAGTCTCCGAAAGTTGATGCAAAAGCAGTAGGCCTCGTTTTTCTTTTTCAATAGAACTATCAGAGAACTCCATACATTCGCAGAATGCTCGATAACCTTCCTGCTCCATCTTTCGAACCTCCTTGTCAGTGACCGCCTGCATGATCGGATTTATGTTCAACGTTGTTTGATATGGTGTCCTGGTTTCAGTCAGTTGTAACGTTGGATTTGGTCGGTCGGACCTTGGATTCCCTCAAACTTGGGCAATTATAAAAACGTTTCGAAGCGTTGCGCTTTCCGCGCTCAGAGAACTGGGCGTAATAATCCCGAGTATGAGCCGTTTGTCAGTGCGGTCAGCGTTGACAAAGGCGAGTGGCCTTCACTTGAACACAGTACAATTGGACACGAGATTTTGCACACGGCTAAATTGGACACAGTGCATTTGAACACAGTAATTTTGGATACAGTAGCTTTTGAACATGTAAGAAAATACGCATCGTTTACTTGGACACCGCTCACTTAGGCACTGTTCATTTGCCCACTGTTTGTTTGGACACCGTCCATTAACCATCGTTGGTTTTAGATACCGTTCATTTGTACATGCGTGAATAGAAAGCACACGCACGCATGCACACGCGCACACACACACACACACACACACAATGTAGCATGTACTTTGTAAGTTGTAGAGCGGAATACACCATGCCTAGCGGCGGGGTGGTTACGGCGGCGGAGCTGAAGCCCCCCCCCCTCACATCCCGTGTGTGTGTCCGCGCGCGCACGATTTCATATTATACATAGATTTACCAGTATAAAAGTAATAAGAATACTGATTATATTTTTCCAAAATGAATTTTATTTCTGTGCACTTACTACATATTCAATCAAACAATGCGTACGTTTCTGTGTACTAATGAACGGTGTCCAAACGAACGGTAGACAAATGAACGATGGACAAATGAACGGTGTCCAAACGAACGGTGCGCAAATAAACGGTGTCTAAGTGAACGGTGGGCAAATGAACGGTGTCCGAACGAACAGTGGGCAAATAAACGGTGTCCAAACGAACGGTGTCCAAATGAAGAGTGTCTAAGTGAGCGGTGTCCAAATAAATGATGCATATTTTCTTACATTTCCAAAAGCTACAGTGAAATTACTTTGTCCAATTGCCGTGTGCAAAATCCCGTGTCCGTTTGTACCGTGTCCAATTGTACTATGTCTAATTAATGGCCACTCTGGAGGGGGAAGGTGACCGCGGCGCGACCGGTGGATTAGCTGTCCGCGGATGGGGAGGAGGACCGCGTCGCGACAGATGGACGTCTGAGGGAAGGGGAGGCATCCTCGCGAAGCGACCGATGGACGATGGGTCCGCGAGGAAGAGAGGAATAGCGCGAGAAGCATGGATGCATGTGAGAGAGAGATAGCAATAATGATCACGTGCATATAAAAAAAAATAGCGCGAAGCGTGGATAGAGAGGGTAAGAGAGATAGATGTGTGAACATAGGAGAAGAATAGCATTAATGAGCTACATGCACGTGGATGATGCGAGATATGACGTTCACAAGGCAAAAAGGATTACGCACGGGTAGGAAAAGGATGATGTTCACATGCCTGCGGGAAAAAAAGAGAGAGAGAGATAGCGCTTGGGTATAGGAAAGGAAAGGGAAAAAGAAAGAAGTGTGTAAGGATCTTTCCTGACGCCACGGATCGGCTCATCAGTTTCAGGATTCGGGAGAAGGAAGAGACTCGAGCTCACAAATCACACACCCGGTTTGGCCAACAAATAACAATGATTTATTAGCATGAATATATGGTACAATAGAATCGGCTAATAAACAGAACTCGCGAATACAATGAGAAAAGACGGGATCGACCCGTAACGAAAGAAACGAAATTGGTTAGTACTAACGAAATCGGATACTCGCGACAACCGTACCGGAGTTGTCTAATCTGGTCTAAATATGCGATAACGCAAGATCGTGCCAGGACGCAACGTCTGGTGCCGAGGATGCGCATTGCTCAGCGGCCCATCCTGATAAGGACTAAGGGCCAGCCGGCGTACTTTGCGATTTATCCTGAAAAAGACTAGGCGCTGGAGAGATGCTGTTCCTGGCGTCACGAACGGGCATGAACCAATCTTACTGAATAGGCGCGGTATATACAAAATAAATAAGTACGGGCGCGATGCATACAATAGATTGAGCCTAAAGGCTCTCGGTCACGGATCGCCAGGAGATTATCGCGCGGTCGAAGGTGTCGACGGTATCACGAGGAAGCGACGAAGAGAGCACTCGACAGGGTACGAGAACACTCGTTCCCCGGGCCGGAGATTGTTGGCGTAAGGGAGAGCACTCCCTTGCACCGATAGGACTGGACGCCGAGAGCGCTCGGCCGAAGACGAGAGCACTCGTCTCCTAGACCAGGTTAGAAGGAACGGTATAAGAATCGGTCAGCTGGAGACTCAGAGAGCGCTCTGAGGCTTCGAGCTTCCCGAGGATCAGGACCAGGGAATGGTGCCGCGAGCCGTGTTGAGCCAGCTTATATATCCGGCCGGCTTCCCTTAGGCTCGAACCGCCCTAGTGAGGGATCGCATCGCCCAGCGGCGGCTCATACGATGGGCTCGCTGTGTCGCAGCGGCGCGGATATGTGAAATTTATGGGGCATCAAGCGTCGGCTTCTATTGCGGACGAGTGGACGGTCTGCGAGGACCGTTTTAGTAATGACACAGGTCGTTACAAGCGGCATGATTAACAATTTGAGTTAGTGTGTTAAGCAGTGTCTGGTTCACTTCGCGTTAAGACCCTGTAATAAGAGTAAGAGAGACAGATATATAAAGAAATAAGATAGAATGATATCTCGAAGGGGGAGGGAAAGGGGAAAGGCAGGCGGAGTATGGCGAGAGATGTTGGGGGAGAAGAGGGTTGAGGTGGATGGGCGAGGGGATCTAGAGGAGAGGAGGGGGAGATGTCAGTTGTTTCGAGGTCGAGTCTGTCGTTTTCAGTTGTCGGCGCGGCTTAGAGCGCGCGACATTGTCGAGGTCGAGCTCGCGGTTTTTGTTATCGATGCCGCTTAGAGCCTGCGAATCTCTCGAGGATGAGCCCGCTGTTTTCGTTATCGGTGCTGCTTAGAACGCGCGACGGATTCGGAATAACTTTTGGTAAGGACATTATTTTAAGAAACACGTATTTCTGACGTAATTTTAAGACATTTTCTTATTTACCAAAATTTTATTTAAAGCATTATTTTATAGTAGAAGATAAAATAGTTAGCGACTCATGCGATGGTAATCACACGTCGGACGGTCAGCTGTGGCGGGCACTCGCGGCGCGCCGCGCCGCGCCGCTACTGTCTGCCTTCGACGCGTGATTTGCTAACTATTTTTGCTTGTAACTCAAAAATTACGCTTAATTCAAATTTTGGTAAAGGAAAAATGGTCTTAGAATTGTATCAGGAATACGTCATTTAATGTACGGAAGGTTGTTCTGAATCACCTTGTATAATATATAATATGTGATATATAGTTTTATTTTTTAATATAGTATTAATGAAATAATAATGCGAGTATATTATTAGTAAAATATTAATGCGAGTATATAGCGCAAGCGTATCACGATTCTCCGAAGAAAAGAGCCTGTAGCTCGCAAGCGATCAGCTCGTTGCGATCGAAGTTCTTGCTGTCGCGGGAAGGAGCGCGGGATCTCGAACGCCGGTCGCGATGTCGAGGAAACGAATCATTTTGTTGTCCGTGTACGCGGTTAAACCGTTTATGGACATAACAATGCGGCTAACGCAATGTTCCATTAAATATGTATAAAATTGTGTTTTTCGATATTGCTAGACGAATCTTAGATGTTTCGAAACGGAGAATTCGGAGATTGTTGAGTCTGCCGAATCGAAGCATCAATTGCCCTATGTATATCGGCGCTGGGAGACGAGTCGCCGATATACATAGGGCAATTGATGCGCGTTTGTCGACCTGGAAGTACGACTGGAGCCGTAGATCAAGCAACTCCTTCCACGTATCGGGCGTTAGCGAGATCTCCTTGCCGTGACAATCTCCGAGAACGATTTCCACGAACGAGGGTCGGTTTATGTTAATGTTGATGTCCAGATGTTTGTATGCCGTTTTTGTCAATGGATAACGTCTTCCTAAGATTCTGAGCGGTCGCGCGACTGCGACTTACGCGTCGCGTTTCGGCGTCCGGTCGCGATTTTGTCTGAAAGTAGACGCGATTGATGAGAGAGGAAAAGCGTTAAAGTATTGTATAGAAACGTTTGATATTTTTACCCGTTATCTGTTTTAGCGTATCCTCCGTTATCTTCGCGGTTTCGCTCGGTGAGCCTCGATCGATTCTCGAACGAGTGCTGTTGTTGCTGTCCCATCGTCGCGTACATCGTTGTTTTATTCTTTCTCTCTCTTTCGTGAGCCTCGCCGTTCGTCGTTGATAATGAAGCGGTTGAATGATCTTTATATACTCGCGTATTAATCGCCCTTTCTTCTTTTCGCGGTTTTGCGTTTCATTTTAAAAAAAAATCGCGAGGAGTCGCTTTCGTCATTCTCGTCGGTTCTCTCGATCACATCGCTAAAGCGATAGATGCGACTGAGAAAATCCCGCAATTGTCGTAATAGTCCATCGGTTAGGCACTCGATACTGAGAACGTTCAGGTCGAAGAGACCCGCCGAGATCACGGTATTCGTGAATTCGTTGAACGCGTAGAATTGATGTTTAGTGAAGAAGTATAGATTACATTCGATGTGTCTGTAGACCGACGTTATCGCAGATGGTATTCCGGGAAATACATCCTTCAACGGAGCGTGCTTCGCGACCGCAATGAGGCATTCATCGATCTCAGCTACTTTGTCATCATTGTAGATAACGTAGGTTCGTTCCGCGTGCGTGTTTATCGCGGCGTTGATCTTAGCGTCTCGAAGAAGTCAAATATTATAGAGAAATTTCGACCAATCCGTTTTTAATTTAAAAATAGGATACTCCGCGAGATAGATCTTATTACCCGCAAATAGCGCGAGATCGCCCGAATGTCTTTAATACGCGGCAGACAGGCGCGTGAAATTTTGCAGGAGAAACGTCGCGTATTCGCGTTAGCGTCATGGGCCTATCGTAGCGTCTCTCGATTAGATCGATCGACCACACGTTGCATCGGTCGGCTATGTACAAACGCCGATTCATTATTAAAGCCGCGTCCACGCGTCGTAAGGCGCAAAGGTCCGCGCGCGAGAGGTCGAGGGTACGCCTGTCGTCGTAGGAGCTACGGTGGTAGTGGGCGTTGGAGTAATCTCGAGAATCATAAGGCGATTTCCATCTTCGTGAGATCCATATAGAGTTTGTACAGCGAGGATATCTTCTACGCTCAGTTTAGAAAATAAAATTTTTAAAATAATGAATTATAAATGTTTGAAAGGTCTTATAATTGTTCCAGATTTTCCTGAAGAACATAATGTAAGTAAAGAAGTAAAAAATTTTCTTTCTTTTTGCATGATCTGCATGTGCTATTAGAGATGGGAAATATATATATTTTTATAAAATATATATATTTATATATTTATAAATAAATATATATTTTTATAAAATAAATTAATTACAATATTACAATTCTAACAATTATAATTATCTTTTTCTTTTAACGTTTAGAATGCTCTTAAAAAATTGAGAGTTGGAAAGCTAGAGAGTTCATCCAATTACACGATACCCAGGAGTCTTTAGAAACAATAACCGATATGCTAAAGCGATTGAAGTTAGTGTTGTAAACTAATGCAAAAAATATCTTTATTTTATTTTAGTAAATAATAATACATCTTTACAGATTCTAGTTGAGGTAATGGAATTGCCGCTAAAGTTATTCTTTAAATAAACAACGCTATTGATAGAATATAAATTGAAAGACTAGGAACATAGAATAGCAAATCATTTTATTAGAATTTACGTAAGAAAAATTTATGAAATTGATTTTTTATACGTAATAATATATAATTATAAACGTTGTTACAGTTCGTTTACACACAGTTCGTTTACACACAGTTCTTTTGCGCACATTTCTTTTGCGCACATATCTACACACACACACACACACACACACACACACACACACACACACGGAGGGTTGCAAGGGGGGCCTTCGGCCCCCATCCCGCACCCTCCTTGCCGGTAGTCGGAATTGAGCGACATCGTGTCTCGGATGTCGGCGAGACTGTTCGATGTCGGCGAACAAAAAATAAACGTATTATTATTAATATAATCGTATAACAATTTCATGTATTTGAAAATTTTTAATAAAATTTTTTTACGAATCGACATATTTATTTATCGTTACTTTAAATAAAATTAGAAGTATATTAATAAATAATTTTTAGGAATTGGTACACTTTACGAATTACTTACATTTATTTTTCATTTCATATAAATTCAATTAAAACGATCTATCGAAAAAATTATTGAAAATTAAAAAAAATAAATTAAAACGATTTATCGAAAAATTATTGAAAATTAAAAAATAAAAATTTACTTTATTTGTTACTCGAACCGCCTGTTCCACCGTCGACGTTATTGAGAGATCGCGTTTCTCGCCGGACGCGACGTATTCGTTCCAAGAGCAGGTGATATCGTCCGCCTCTTCCGTTGATGCGATCGGGGGATCGCGTCCGTTTCGGGAATTCTAAATCTTGTCTACCGTTGTTTCGGGATTAGCGTTCGCGGTAGAACGCGAGGATCCGTTGCAGACGAGAGCTGGGAGTAGGAGATGGAGAAGAAGGAGGAGAAGGAAAGGGGGGAAGAGGAAAATCCTCCCAGGAATTACCTGTTTTCTTTATATTTTCGCGAGACAGTGCTCTATCATCCGTTGGAGTAGAAGTAACTATCGCAGTTCCATTAGCTTGTTCGTAGATAACTTCAACGCTGTTAGAATTTTCGTTCGAAAACGATAGATCTTATTCAATTCGTTCGCGCGCACGAGCTAGGAAAAGAGGTTCCCAAAATTCGTCGGCCTCGATGTTCATATCGTCGAATAAAGGAGAGATGACTAATGTATGGTCGTTATCATTCGTTTCACTCGTATCGCTATAAGGAGTAGAAGTAACTGTTTCTTCGTTGTTTTCGTTCGGAAACAATAGCGAGCGGAGAGAAGGGCGCGAACGATCGTGGAAGGACACTCGATCTCGTTCGATCCGTCCGCGCGTAGAGGTTGGGAGGAGAGGTTCACAATATTCTTCGATCTTACCGCTCATATCCTGGGAGAGATAACTAACGTATAATTCTTTAATGACTTGTCATTATCACTTATTTTATTCGTATCGTCGCGAATAATAAATATCGTGGTTTCATCGGGTTCTTCTTCGTTATTAGAGTTATCGTAAAACGATAACGAGTCGGGCGAACCATCGAAGGACACTAGACTTCGTTTTTCATCGTTTCGAGATTCCGCGAACACTGGAGGATAACGCGCGTCAAATTTTTCGTGAGCGGAAGTAGGACACTCAGTAATTAACACTGGGTTGTTAATTTCCTCGTTAATATCTTTGTTATTATTTTCATCGTTCGAAAAAAAATAATTACGCAAGCACTGACTTATAGTCAGACAGTCCATTTTCACTCATGTATAGAATACAACTGAATTGTGATTAAATACTGAATAAAAATCTGGATGCTGGGCAATGTTAATTAATTGGCGGAAGACTTAAAACCGCAAATGATAACCGTTCAAAATAATTAAGAGATAAATATAAAACGAAATGCGTTTTAGAGTATTTTTACTTAAATATTTATACGAAACATATTATTTAAAATTGTTAATTTAAAATTATTTAAAAGTATAATTTGCTTAAAATTTTTCTTTACGCTTTCCATCTTCTTCCCATGCTCACGCGTTGTTCGCGTTGCGGAATAGAAACGAATACGGTGAGCGATAAGGAAAAGACAAAAAAACGTTGTCAGTACGCATTATATAATTGAAAAATTATATGAGATATAATAATACGAACATGTAGGATATATTTATTTTTCTCACACTCGCGCGTTGTTCGTGCCGGAGTAGAAAAGGATACAGTGAGCGATGAGGGAAAGACAAATGCTGGGCAACAGACTTAAAACCGCAAATGATAACCGTTCGAAATAATTACAAGATAAATATGAAACGAAATAGGTTGTAGAGTATTTTTACTTAAATATTTGTAACGACCTGTGTCGTTACTAGAGCCTCGCGGACCGTCCACCTGTCCGCAAAAGAGGCAGGCGCTTGGCGATCCATAAGTTTCACATATCTGCGCCGCTGCGGAGCAGCGAGCCACCGCACAAACTGCCGCTGGGCGATGCGATCCCCCACTAGGGCGGTGTGAGCCTAAGTAAGGGAAGCCGGCCGGGTATATAAGTCAGCTCGACACGACTCGGTACCAGTTCCTGGTCCCTGATCCTCGGGACGCTCGAAGCCTCAGAGCGCTCTCTGAGTCTCCAGCTGACCGATCCTTATACCGTTCCTTTTAACTTGGTCTAGGAGACGAGTGCTCTCGGCGTCCAGTCCTGTCGGTGCGAGAAAGTGCTCTCCCTTACACTAACCACCTCCGGCCCGGGGGACGAGTGCTCTCGACGACCGGCGCTGTCTGTGGCGAAGAATGCTCTCTTCGTCGCTTCCTCACGATACCGTCGACTTCGACGGCGCGAGAATCTTCCGATGATCCGCGACCGAGAGCCTTTAGGTTCAATCCACAGTACGCATTGCGTCCGTACTTATTATTTTTTTTGTATATACCACCTAACTAGTAAGACTGGCTCGTGCCCGCTCGTGACGCCAGGAACAGCATCTCTCCAGCGCCTAGTCCTTCTCAGGATAAGTCGCAAAGCACGCCGGTTAGCCCTTAGTCGTTTTCGTGAGCGGTGCGCATCCTCGGCACCAGACGTCACGTCCTGGCACGATCTTCCGTTATCTCATATCCGGGTCAGATTAATCAACCTCGGTACTGTTGTCGCAAGTAGCCAATTCCATTAGTACTAGCCGATTTCGTTTCTTCCGTTACAGGTTGATCCCGTTTTTCCAATTGTATTCTCGAGTTCTGTTTATTGGCCGATTCTGTTGTAGCATATTATATACATGTAAATAAACCATTGTTATTTGTTGGCCAAATCGAGTGTGTAATTTGCGAGCCTGAGTCTCTTCCTTCTCCCGATCCTGGAACCGACGAGCCGATCCGTGGCGTCGGGAAAGGTAGATCGTTACATATTTATACGAAACATATTATTTAAAGTTATTATTTAAAATTATTTAAAAGTATAATTTGCTTAAAATTTTCCCTTTACGCTTTCTATCTTTTTCCCACGCTCGCGCGTTGTTCGCGAAGCGGAGTAGGAATAATACGAATATGTAGATATATTTATATGATAATACAATAAAATATAATATGAGATATAATAATATGAATATGTAGATATATTTGTATAAAATAATACTTATATATAATATAATAATACGAATGTGTAGATATATTTATATAAAGTAATATTTACATATGATATAATACGAATATGTAGATGTATTTATATAAAATAATACTTTTATATAATACATTATAGAATTAATTATACATATTATTTAATCGATCGCAACGTTCTGACCATCAATCGCGCAATTTGCACACGTTTTCCATCGCACAATTCTTCGCGTGATATCCGCACCAAAAAATCCGCGAAGCGTCGAGAAGCTCCAAGCGTTCGATATCCTCGTAATCTACGTCGATGGTCTCGATGGTGACGTCGCGATCCTCCGCGACGTTTCCTAAAATCTCGGTTAACCATTTCTTCTTCTCGTGATCCTTAATGTATATTTGCGCCGTAGAATTAAAGCTTGATTCACGGCACATCACATCTCGAACAAGTTTTTTTATCGATTCGTAATTGACGTGCCCGTTTCATTTTAATTGATGATAATTCGAGGTTAGCCAACACATTCGCAATTTTTCCGCTTTTGTTAGTAGATCCCTGGACATCGGCGCGCAGAAGATATGATGCGTCAATACAGTTCCTTTTCTCAACAGCTATTTCTTTCGCGACAAATCTTTCGTTAACGATGAAAGCTTAAATATCGACAAAGATCGATATATCCATCGTCGTCGCTAATTAAAACTGGAATGTTGACTTTTTAGATTTCCTCTTTTAAGCGTTTTTATTCTCCCTCTGCAATATTTTAAATTACTCTACACGATTCTGCGCACAATGTTAGTGAACGGATTATACTCCACTACTTGATCGTGAATAATGAGGCAATAAGCTGTAGTATTAGAAGGAATATTCTCCTTGCAGTCGAACTCTGTACGAACGTCCATGGTGGCGCTCTTGATGGATTCGTTCTGCCGAGAACAATCGATAATTATTATCAGACCATACGTTTTAAATTTGACTAGATTAAAAAGCGCTCCATCCATATCGCATCCGTAGTACGTTTTTTGAAATTTCGAGTACATGTCGTACAATACGACGATTTTATTCTTTTCAAAATTAAGATTCATGTCGTCGTAAGCATAAAAATCTGAATTAAGATACAATTTGAGGTTGGTTAGTTTACAATCGTCAAACTGGGTCGGATCTTGAGGCAAAACGTTCTTCCTACCGGATTGCAACGCGAAGAAAACGTATCGCGATTTCTCGAGCTGCGTCGCCCCTTTGATAGCCCACGAATGTTTGGTTGTATTTTGCAGAAGCGGAAACTCGTAGAGATCCCACGAATAAAAAGCGATATTTAGATATCTTCTGCTATCTATTGTACGCAATAGCGCCAATTTATTAATATCGTTTAACTTTACATGAGGCATTCACTGCTGTATTTTTAATAAAACGATCTTAAGTTCATACGAATTGTGCGATACGAGACAATTGTGATCGTTGCGCGCCCGTATTAAGATGAGTTCGTGTCGGGAGTTGATTACGACGCGTTTGTAATCTTCGCAAAAACCTAGCAATATGCCGAGAGGTATGCAATAGTTGAAATCGTCGGTTACCGGATGACTCTTTGCCGCGAAGTCCCATCCAGCGTTTTGCAATATATTGTTTCTCCCGACCGTCAACGACGCGTAACTCTTGATCGTGCTCGTTATTCCTACATTTCTGTTTCGATCTCCACTCCGTCGAGCTCGTAGCGAATCTCCTCAAACATAAACGCGACACAGTTGTTCACCAATCTCGGAGCTCCTTCGCCTTCCGCGTCCGACGGTTTCTTCGATTCGAGTCTGCCTTCGACGTAAAGAAAACACGTAAAGAAAACACACAGTAACGTATATAGATCCTGTTGTATAGGAATTCGTATCTCATCGCTATTTCCAAACGTTGTATTAGCGTAAGGATGTACGTGTGAGTCGATTTTGATGCGATCGTCGAAGATCGGCTCTCCGGCGATATTTAAAATGGTGCTCATTTTGCTCTCACAAATAAGCTGGTTGTACCATAATTTTCGGAACGATGAAACTTAAGGAACGCAGAAAAGCTGTGTTGGCGACGGTCAATCTTCCGTTTTCCTTCTTCTTTTGCCTCTGCGTCTAAAGGCGATATTATAGCGACAGGCACGTTTCTCGCAACCAACTCGTTCACGACGAGCATCGCGCGCGTCTCTTTATCTTCTTCGTCGCGCGTGCAGACGAATCGTTATCTCTTTGCCGCGAAAATCAATCAACTTTCCTTTCTGGTCCACGACGCGCACGTTTATATCGGTAATGGTCCGCGCGATGATCGGGAGGTAAATGATACGCGCCAGAACTTCCGACACTCTATATCCAGGCGGAACGTTCAGTGCAAACTCGTGTAAGGTGTGCGTGGATTTATCGTTGTAATCCGCCCCTGTTGTGACGTTGCACTCTACGCGAATAACGTTAACGTTCATAATATTTACCGGTTTATCGGAAGCGAACCATTTATTCGGTTGCATTATCCGAGACGAGAAACCCAATAGCGAACTGATATTGTCGGGCTTGGTAAAATTTATTCGATACGCGCATTTGATTTCGTTTCTCATGGTGTTATCGTTTCCGCGAAGCATTATGACGCCTTCGCTCTTATCGTCATCTTCGTTATTCTCGAAAAAATCGTCTTCGCGGTCATCGATGTTATATATGTAATCATCATCCTTATTTTTCGTTTCCGATTTTTCTTCGTCTCGTTTTTGCTCTTTCTCCTTCGTTTGCCGTTTGCGATGAATTGCAACTCTCAGATACGCGTTTATAGCATTTAACTCGTAAGATTCGACAGGAATCGTGATAACCTTGTCGTTATCGTCAAAGTAAAATTTATTGTTCATGTAATTTACATTAGGTATCGTATTTCAGGTTTCGAAATTAGAAAGACCTAGCTCGTAATCGTTCAGATCCAAAGCCGGAAAGTAACTCGCGCGAAAGTAACGCCGCAAGAACGCTGCTTCGTCCCGATATCGTGAGAGTCAGCGACATGATCGGCGAGCGCGAACAAACTGCGCTTGACCGAGGAATGTTCCGCCGTTATAGTTGAAATTTTTTCCAATTGATCTCTCCAAGAAATTTAAGACACAATTGTCCGTAGATACTCTGATCGCTCGTTTGTTGAGAGCTACGATTGTATCGAATAATCGTATCGCGCCCGAGATAACGCTCGAGCTCGCGCGGTGGACGAAGATTGCCGGAAGCGTCGTAGTAAATCGCGTCGTCGCCCTTCTTCGCGTACGCGACTCAATGAGTGCCTGGTCTCGTCGCGTCGTACAAACGATCGCTCTCGTTACGACGCACTCGCGATGAAAGAGCGTCGTGTATAAACATGCCTCTAAAGTGAGGTACGCGCGAGAGTATCGCGGCGCGATTCAGTTGTTCGTCTGTTGTTGCACCAACTGGTGGGAGAATCCCTAACGTCTTACGCAAAAATTTTTTTTAACGGTTCCTCTTTTTCTCATCGAAGATGCACCGGATCCGCGTTTGTAAGGCGCGAGGTACAAACCGCGACCCTCCATTGTACGATTGTGATGCTGTTATTTATCCAGTCGCCGTCGGGCCGCTTTGCCGTCGTTCACCGCCTTCGCGATTTCCGCTGCTCCTCCAGCCAAGGAACCGAGAACTTCTAGTAACGGTGATAAAAGTAAAAAGCCATCACGTTTCACTATGGGAAACGTTCGTTTCTTCGTAACGGTCGTTCTCCTCCTTTCGCTCCTCTTTTTCTTGATTCTCGCAGACATACCCATTCCGAGTTTCATCTTCGCTTTCATAGCTGCCCATACGGTCGTCGCGGCGGCTCTCTCGCCCAAGGTCGAGTCGTTCGCCGCAATGCGCTAGCGCGCTCTATCGGCGAGCGCTCGATCGGCGAGCTCATCGCTTTGCAAGTACGCGATGTCATGTTCGCGACAAGCCGCGTCCAACGGGTTGACGCCTCTATCGCCTCGTGCGAGCTTCTTCGCGAGACAAATGCCCGGTCCACAGAATTGATAGTCTGGTATATGTAGTTCGAAAGCGCGTTTATTGCTCTGTTTAAACCCGCTCCGCTGATATCGCCGATTACATTGGGAATTGCATTCGTCGCAATCTTTAATGAGCGGTGTCTGTCCATCGATATGCGTTCATTGCCAAAGACGATTGTGGTGTTCCAGATACCGACGATAGCGCCGCACTTCAGAATCCGCTCTTATATGTTCGGGCAATTTCTTCCACACTCGTTCTACGTAGCGACCGAAATGTCGCACTAAGATCGTCTTCGGGATAAACCGCAACTGTTCGGCGGTAAGCTCAAGAATATCATCGTTCTCTACTAGTAGGATAAACATCTCGATCGACCACGCGATTCGCTACTGCGCGATTAACGAGGATCGATTCATATATAAATAAATTCATATATAAATAAAAGGATTTCGCGCACGCGCGCGACGGTCGAAAGAGATGCACTTCGTGCGGCAGCCGATTGCGATAAAGGTGACGAATTTGGACGGTAGAGTGCGATCGTCGAACGACGCGGGGACGCGCAGACACGGCAGTTTCTTACCGAGCGCTATTCTTTGCGTCATTTGCGGCCCTTCTAATTGCGGTAAAACGAACGCGCTGATAAGTTTACTGGAGAGTCCACGGCTTGCGCTTCGAGAACGTTTACGTTTACTCGAAATCGTTACAACAACCAAAATATAAATATTTAGAAAACTTATTAGCACCAATGGAGGATATTGGTTATTTCACATTTTCCAATAACTCTGACGTTATTCCACCTAGCGAAGCACTTCCAAATTCAATATTCGTATTGGATGACGTAGCATGCGATAAACAGAACACTGTCAGGGAGTTCTTTGCTATGGGTCGACACTCGAACGTCGATTGCTTCTATCTGTATCAAATATGCTAAGATACCAAAACATTTAATACGACATAACGCGAACCTGCTGATTCTATTTAAACAGGATGGCACCAACTTGCATCACGCATACAACGATCATGTGAACACAGATATGTCGTATGATGATTTTTACGCGTTGTGTCGCGCGTGTTGGCAGCGCAAGTACGGGTTTTTAGTGATAGACAAAGACAGCGCGGTAGATACAGAGGATTTAACGAGTTCGCCGTACTATAGAGTGATCAGTAATCGCGGATGCGTCAAACGCGCGCGAGCGAGAGAAGACGACAAAAGAGATAGCTAAGACGCGCTCTTCGATTCGTAAAAAACACAGAGCGTTGAAATTAAGATGGAGAGCGAAGTCGCTATGGAGATTCGTTTCGCAAACCGACCGTCGAGCTGCTGCGTCGCATCGTCGAACACACCGAGCAATACGAGCGAGACACGATCAAACGCGCGGCGGTCGATGCTGATCCAACGACGAGCGTTGAGGGAAAATGGAAGATAGAGGAATCGCTGACTCCTACGCGAGAAAAACCCGAAGCGAACAGATACGAGCGAGACGGCGATTGGAAAACGTGTTTATTCCATTAGACACGTTCCCCACCGAGAAAGATCCGCTCGCGTTGGGCGAAACGGAAATATTCAAGGATCTCGAATCGCCCTCGACGCTCGAAACGTCCGTTAAACGAACTCTTCGAACTCCTCAAGGTGAAATGTTGCACGGTCAGCTAGGACCGTTGGGACGAAAGTACGTGGGAACTCTTCTCAGCAGGGAAAGGCCGAGCGAGATCGATTACGTTTACGTAATGTACATCGGCGAGGCGCGATGGGGATAAGCGTTTTGACGTAGACGTCGACGATTCCATACTCACAAACGGTGTCAGATACGTCGGTACTTCCGGTTTGTACGAGATGATTTTCAAGAGAATGCCCGACGATCTCATATGGGAGCGGCGCACTTGGACACAGTACAATCGGACACGGTGCAAATGGACACGTTACAAATGGACACGAGAGATTTTCCTACGTGTCCAAAAGCTACTATGTCCAAAATTAGTGTGTCCAATTAAACCGTGTGCAAATTCTCGTGTCCATTTGAGACGTGTCTATTTGCACCGTGTCCAATTGTACTGTGTCCAAGTGAAGGCCAATCTTTTGTATACACCGAGAATGATAACATATAGGAATATACTATTAACGACGAACGCTTATAGACGCGACAAAAAATCTAGTAATCCCGTTTTAGGAAATAAAGGATACAAATACAAACACGTCATCGCTCCGCTTTTACAGTACGTCGACGCGAAGATTGGCGCGGGCCGCGTACCGTCGACTATGCGAGTTACGGGGAATAGAATCGATTACGTTCACTGGGATGATCCGAACGAATTAGTGGTTCGTCTGTGACGCTTCGCGTCAAGATGGAAACAACGCTCACGATAACGAGATTTTATCTCGATAGTCGAGGAGCTTTGCGAAGCGGGTGCGATCCTATGAATCAAACGGTCGCATCGGCGATTGTCGCAGTCGCGCGAGACACGCGCAATGTCCATGAACAAATTCGGAATATCTCTGAAGATACGCGACAATGATGTCGGAAGATTACGCCCGGCTATCGAATCCCTGCAAAATTACGTGCGCGATAACACGCTGTGCGCGAGCTCCGCCGATGACGCGAGAGAGCGCAAGATAAGACGTCTAGCCTCGTCGAAGGAGGACGCCGACGCGACGAGTAAGAATTACGTCGATCTCGCGTTACGCGCCGCGAAGAAGAACGAGATCGAGTACCGCGACAACGTCGAGAAGATCGTGTCGCAGTTGAGAAAGGACGCGGACGAGGCGGGACACGGTGTCGTTCTGCTGTTCGCGAAAGTAGCCCAGCTCGAAAGCGCTCTAAATAAATGGTTAGACACGACGGAGAGCGCAATTTCGAAGATCGAGACGAGCGCCGACGCTCTGAACAAACGGATCAAAGATTTGAGCAAACAAATCGACGTCGCAAAAAATTCCATATCACAGTTTATAGCGAATGTCTCCACGAAAAACGTAGAATGAAACGATACAGAAACTAACCAAAAAGTAGCAGATCGCGGCGAATTCCGTAATAAAAAAATTGGAAGAATCGACGTCTTGATTAACGAAAGAATCGAACGAGTTGGATAAACGTATAAAAGGTTGAGAAAAAACGACGAGCCAATCTTCTAATAAAACAAGCTCGACAAACTCGCCGGCTTCGATAACGGCTCTTCCGGTATCGAAATCGAACGAGAAAGGAAAAGCAATCGTAAAAGGGCGTTATTCCGATAAAAAGATAGAATGAGCGCCGAAAAACGAAGACTGGTGGAAGAATTGCACGCGCCCGCGAGAAGAAAGTTCCCATGTCGCCGCGTCACGGTGCGCGGGTATGTTGATCTATGGCAGGTGGATGTGGTCGAGATGCGACCTTACGCGAAAAGCAACAAAGGTCACAATTACATACTCACCGTTATCGACGCCTTGAGCAAGTAGGTGGGTCATACCGCTCAAGAACAAGAGTGTCGGCGAGGTTGGTCGAGCGTTACTTAAAATAACACGAGAATCTAAGCGGTGTCCGAAAAATCTGTAAACCAACAAAGGAAAAGAATTCTACAATAACGAAGTGCGAAAGTTTACGGAGAAACGCGGCGTAAATCATTATTCGATGTACTCGGTGTTGAAAACATCGATCGTTGAGAGATTCAATTGCACGCTCAAAAACTCCATGTGAAAGTATTTCACGCTAAACGGAACGTACAAATGGATCGACGTGTTGCCCCGTCTCATGAAAGACATATAACGCGTGAAAGCATCGCACTATGAAACCCGTCGACGTGAGCCCTGCGATCACTGATAAATTTTTGAACACAGTGTGTAACAACATAAAGACAGCCGCTTCCGCGAAATTTAAGGTAGACGATCCGCGTTAGCAAGTTTAAGATGATCTTCGAGAAAGATTTCACGCCTAATTGGACCACCGAGGTATTTCGAATAGCTAAAGTGTAACGAACTAATCCCGTGACATATCTGTTGAAGAATTCGCAAAACGAGCCGAGCGCCGGGGGATTCTACAAGCACGAGTTGCAGCGCGTTTCCCCATGTGTATGTCGTGGAGAAGTTGCTGCATCGAAGGGGCGACGAGGTTTACGTGAAATGGTTAGGAATGTATGAAACGCACAATTCTTGGATAAATAAAGCAGCTGTATTATAATAAAAATACATTTTATTTAAATAAAAAATTTATTATGAATAAAGTATGTTTTTTATTTTATAAACTATATTTATTTAGTATTTTTATTCTATAAACTATATTAACTACAAATTTATTATAAATTTATTATAGAATATATAAATTTTATCGATTAAAAAAATAAAACTTATTACAACGGTATTTTATAATGCCCCCATGGTAAAGTATCAGTCGTTCCGGGTATGACGTACCGCTTATCGTCGTACGGGTTAAGCGCGATCTTCGACTCCGACAACGTATATACCTCGTGTAACTTGGATCTTACGCAGGACTGCTCGCGTGTCATCTTGATCTCTCGTCGCAGAAAGCGCGCTTAATCGTCGAAGATTACCGTTCTCGCGACGACGCCTTTTGACGTCTTTGATTTTTTTCGTCTCGCTCCTACCGTCGACTCGCAACGGATACATTTTCGCTCTAAGTCCAATGAATTTCGTCATAATCGCGCCATTATTCTCATCTTTCATGAGACCCGACATTTTTTTATTTTTTAACGAGTGGCATAACGTACGCATTATCTATTGCGTAATCACTCGTGTCGAATTTATTGATATCACGCTTCATATCCTCGTATACGTCTTCGCACTCGATAGATAAGACTATCAGTATCAGTGTACATTATCCTGTCGATGTATACTTATCTCTATATAATGGTAACATATACTCGTAATGAAATTCGTATAAACGAATTTTTGACATATCAAGGATGCACATAACCACGTAAATCGGTTTGTGAAATTTAACTTCGAGTTTGCGTAACTCCACAGCTATCAGATCCTCCGCGAAAACGCTTCTACTGTGAAAGTTGGGCTTCGCGATCATCGTCTCCGCGCCGTATTGCCCGTCCCATTGGGTCACTAGCCGGATGTCCGAGTGATTACGCACATTCTTCATAGTTTTACCAAACACAGCATTGTTCATCAATTTATACAGATTTTTCTTAAATTCGTTTTTCACACTAATCCGCAATCGCGTGTTCAGTTCGATGTATCCCCGTAACCACAGGGATTGCGCGAATCGTATTATTCCATGTTTCCTCGTAATACATAATTCATGTTTAACGCATTGCTGCAAGTTAGGTTAGGTTACGATAGTGTATCATGTGATTATGTAACGACGCTTATCGCACAAGGTGGCGAGGAGTTTAATCTGCCGTTTTCCGAGAGGTTTATCGCGCGTCGGGCAGAACGGCAAGTCAGCATGAGAGTCGTGAAGGTCGGGCGTATACGCATGATCGGTTTCTAGAATATAACCAATAGGCAAATCCGACATCATGGACATTAAATCGATATTCGCAACCTCATCCTCGACCCATCGAAAATCCTCGTAAGGTAGCGATTGACACATCACCCATCCGTATAAATTATTTACATCGAAGTACATAAGATACGACGACGGTTTCGAGTGATCGTACAACTATACGTACTTATTATTAGCGCGCGCGTATCTATTGGAACATTGACTCAACTCGCCGCATATTCCCCGTTCCGCGAACATCACCATATCGATATCTGTTAATAGTTCGAATCGAACACCTGTATATTTTAACATAGCATCCCACGTATATCTAGGTAATGTATAATAATGCGCGAAGTCCAAACCGTAACTTCTCATACACGCGTCGCGAAAATTTTCGAAGACATCAGCTAATAGAAGAACGTCGGTTTTTAAATACAGATCGCTATAATCGCCCAACGTCTCGACGCAAAATCATTCCCAAACTTTTATCGCATGCGCGTAATCGCTATCGGATATGATATCGCCAGTCAGCAAATTATAGAACGCTTCGCGCGACGGTAGTCGAGTCTCCCGCAATTTATCGATATCTTCGATATACTCGTATGGAAATATACCTTTTCGCGTAAGAAGCTCGAAATCGACGTCGTCGAGATATGGAAACTCCGAGCGCGCAATTTTTATCTCGTTCTTATCGAGATAAGACGCCAATTTTTCGAGATTCGCGCTTAAAAACTTAAAAGAATCCACGAAATGTAATTTCACGCGTCTTCTGAACCGTCTCTCTTCGCTCGACGCCTCATCCACGCTCTTCGAAAAAGAGATGTACGTTTCCTTCGTCAACGGTAACAGCTTGACGCTACTGGGGAAGGCATTAAACATCTTTAATGATGAAGTGGGCGTAGCCTGATAAATTGTGAAAAAATATAGAAATAACGTAGGTATTCTTGTAATTTAAATTGCAACTCGAATGCGCGGGACTTCAGTATCGCCCGGTCAGAAGACAGTGATCGCGCAAGCAAACTTCTTTCGGTTCGAACGGTCTCTCGCACACGCGACAGCGCGTCGCGTCGCGAAATCTCTCCCGCTCATCCGGTGTAAGAAGAGTCATAGGCAAAACTGTGTCTAAAATATCCTTCGCGCAAAGCACCAAATCGCACAGTTCATGAACGAACTACGATACGCAATTCTCGCCGCGATAAGCTTTGTTCGTCGATTCGCGATCGTCGAACGCGAATAATATCCCACGCTGTAGATCTTATGATGTTAAACGACGTATTCGGTGTTCTCTTTTTCCCCTTATTGTCCACAACGCATTCCAAACGCGTACACCACGAATGAAACTCGCTCCTTTCTGTCGTAATTGCTAAAATTTAACCACTTGTCTTCTTCGGTAGGAAGGACGATAGCGCACTCGTTCATTCTTCCACAATTTTCCATATGAGCCGATAACTTATCGCTCGTTCGAAAATGGTGCATGCATCTACGCAATATTTATTATTACATCGCGTATATTATTAGCTTAACAATTTTTTTAATGAATACTTACCGATCGCATATATGCGCTTTACAACGTCGAGCGCTCAATTGCGAACTCACGAGACGGGACATATTTTTGATCCACGCGAAGTGCGCCGCGTTATCTCTTTGCGTTAATCGTAATATACAACAGATTGACGTGTTTCTTCTTCTTATCATCGGTGAGACGCAAAGGAGCGATGATTCTTTTTTTATCTTTTTTATTCCGAATGGTATACACGTTAATAGATACATCGTTGAGACGCTCGAATTTAGCAATTCCGTTCAAACTCATAGGAAACTCGAAACCCTCAAGATTCATCACCGTCATATAATGAGGAATTTCGGAAACCGGGAATTTCTATCCGCGTTCTTTTCAACCGGATACAGAGCGGCAACCACCGACGCGAAAAACGCATCGTCCGTAGATTTCACGTTAACCACTCCTTTTTTCAATTTGATCTCTCGCGATATCTCGATGTCACATCCAGCGGACATAGAATTATTCTGTTCACGTTCACCGTCAAATTCAGTATTCGCAATAACGCCCATCCGCTATCGCGTTCCTGAAACACTTCTAGCGAAGCTAGAATAGCATCCACGTAGCTCCCGCACCATTCCCACAGATCAGACGCGGGTAGAAGCGGGTGATTCTTCGTAATGATAGTCTTAACGGAAATCTTATCATCCGAAACGAACTAGCCATTAAACGCGATATTAACTTTAACGTTAATGTATCTACCCATAACGTCGCGCACTTGATCGAGCACCGTATCTCTGGCGTCCTCGAGAAACCGCAGAGGTTCTATATAATCAAAATTGATAACAGAGCCGGTTAAAACGCTCTAACAAAAGTCGCCTCGATCTCGAGTCACGAGAATCCTTCACGCCTTCTCTCGCCGCTGCCTGAGCGCTCAAAGCGTCGACGCAGATCGTCCCTCGCGCCTGTCAACCGAACGATTCGAGCGATCAGAGAGTTGATCGTCTCA
The DNA here is from genome assembly GCA_039654425.1 of Cataglyphis rosenhaueri. NCBI lineage: Eukaryota > Metazoa > Arthropoda > Insecta > Hymenoptera > Formicidae > Cataglyphis > Cataglyphis rosenhaueri. Next base: position 1,573,637 of record JBCEWD010000121.1, read on the forward strand.
GTGGATTTCTCTCGGCGTCCCTCTCGGCATCTCTCCCGCAGAGACTCGAGACGATCGCATCGTCGCGTCCACGCGAGGTACGCGTCCTCCGTCGCAACGCTCCGAGCGCTATCGAAAATATCCCTTTCTACCATACTTCTATCCATTCCTTAATATATGACTTTTTTATTAATAAATTATGTATCTTCCTTAAACTCTTCGAGATGATTTCGCGCTCTTCCGTTATTCCTCGATTCGTTATTCATCATTCAATGCACGCAAAATCTTTTTGCTTATAAACCATGTATCCTTCTTGTCGTACTCCTCTATGTAAAACAAGGCTCTCGTCTCGCAACCGCTGCACCAGTAATTCGACACGTCGAAGATCTCATCGATGAGATAACCCGATCATACTATCTCGCTGATCGTTACTCCCGTTATATGCGTCGTTACGCTTCTAATATAGCTCGGTCCACGCGCGCAATTCGCGCAATATATCTTCTCTTTCTCGATATACTTTTCATTATCGAATAAACAACCAAATTGGTAATAGCAATGCACCACGTGATTCACCTCCCACGAAAAATTCGGAACGCCGTACTGCCACTTCCAATTGCGATAAAGCAGATAGCTGTCGGCTCCGAAGTCCGCGAAAGGTTCGTCGAATCGCCCGTCGTCCGCCTCTCGCACGAAGTTTTCCGTGAAATCGATCTCTTCCGCGCAATGCAAACAATCCTCTATATAATTTTTACGCAATTCTTCTTTTAAACAAATCGATATTTCCAATGTCTGTATATCATCGATTCTCCTAATTTTAGTATTAATTACTCTTCCGGCTAGTCTCGTCAAAGCGCTCGGTAAACAATTCATCACTACGTTTCGGAAAAATTCTTCGAATAAACTAATATTTCAAAATCGTCGCGAAATACCTTTACAGCAAAAATAGTGGGAAAAAGATTAACCGCGCCGGATACTCTAACTCCATCGCCGGACGCACCTCGCCGCCGAAAAAATAAATCTCGAACAAATTTTAACGAAACCATTATCTCGATTACTTAAAACTTCAATTGCGCGCTCTAAGCGGCGCCGATAACGAAAACTGCGGGCTCGTCTTCGAGAACGTCGCGCGCTCTAAGCCACGCCGATAACCAAAAACCACAGTCTTGACCTTAAAATAGCCGACATCTCCTCCTCCTCTCCTCTCGGACCTCCTCGCCCATCCACCTCGCGTTCACCTTCCTTCTCCACGAACACCTCTCGCCATACTTATCCCGCCCGCCTTTCCCCTTTGCCGTCATTCCCCCTCTGAGATATCTTTCTATTTTTCTATCTTCTATTTCTTCATATATCTGCTTCTTTTACTCTTATCATAGGGTCTTAACGCGAAGTGAGCCAGACACTGCTTAACACACCTACTAATTTATATATTAATAAAATTATTTACTCAATTATTTATTCAATAAAAGTGTTTGTGTGTAAAATACATATAAAGTGTGCCAAAAAATAAAAATTAAAATATATTAAAATATAAAAATAAAAATATGCTCTTCAGCTATCTGAAACGGAAAAATAAAAATTTTATTAGCAAAATAATATTATATTAATTTATTATAAATTTAAAAAAGATACAATTATATTTTCAACCTTGTGCTCGGAGGCTCGTTTCATGATTCTTCCACAGCATCCTCCTCATAGAGTTCAAGCCCAAACGAACGTCTCAAATTTAAATGAAGACCATCCTCATTATCTTTCTATACATCCTAGCGTATGTTGCGTTTGTGTCACTGCCATGTTCGAATCATTTGCCGGTGTTCTATATTTATGAAACCGGGAATCTCTATCTCAATCGTATATTGATACTAGAAAACAAATTATAATATGTATAGTATAAATAATTAATGATATAAAACATAATTTTAATATAAAACAAATACTTACTCCTTGAAGAACTATCAGATCTAGCAAAGCTCAAGCACTAGTTTCTTTGCCCACGACGCGTTCCATCTCTCGCGACACAAAATCAAATCTATTATAGAAGGTATAGGTAAAATGTATTATGACTTATTAAAAACACTTTTAATTTGCCAAATTGTCAGGTACGTCATGACGGACACAACGGGATAGACATTGTCTCGATTGAAAAATTTAGAGTAGGGGATGTATAAAGGATGTATTGCTTTATAAAAAACGCTTATCTTAGCAAATGTGCGCGAATTTGATGTGGACGTGCGAGCGAGCGTGCCCCAAAAAGTTAAGCGCAAAGTGAGACGGACAACGGACAGACACACCCGCGAGTATCGAGACGCGATTAATTCTAGAACTATGCATACTAAGTATGCACTATCACACGACAGATCACGCGTGATACGACTGTGATCGTAATTCGCACGCGGCGGATGAACAACGATAAATCGTCTGTCTCGGAATAACTCCGGTAATCACACACTGAAATATACGAATATCTCTACACGAAACCGAATTTCTGTTATCACTAGGAGAGCGTGCACGCGTCGATTGTTCTTAGCGAACTGCCCGGAGTTCGGCTGTCGGCTCACTTTTATGAAGTCGCTGTCTTCTCGAAGGATCCAGAAGATTCCCGAAATTTGCTCGTTTCCACCGACCGTTTTTATGTGACTTGTTTGTCACAATTTCATCTTGGATCCCTCGAAAAGGGCGATGATGTTTATCGAAGCCGTTTTTCGTTCGATCGCAAAAACGCCGCCTCACGTCGCGCGCGCGGCGACGACGCGGTCGCGCGGCAACGACATGTTAAGTTCGAGATTGCTGCAATCTCAAACTTATCTATTTGTCAAAGAGACAAAAGTTAGCATGTTTTTATGGAAAACTCTCTGCAGTTAAAGTTTTTTAAATAATATATTATTATAAAATGCAAAGCTATGGAACGACACATTGAACGACTATCAAACTACTCTAAACGACTATTGAACAACTATTGAACCATGTTGAATGACTGTTGAACGGTTATTGAACTATGTTAAACCACTTTGACTATTGAATGATTATTGAACGACTATCGAATCACTTTGAACGGTTATGAACAACTATTAATCCACAATCAACTATATGCAAGGCTAATCAAACTATAAATTATTTATACAACATTCAAATTAATATTTAAAATCTACACCCATGTAACATCTATATTCTGGTAAGGCGACTGACGTTATTGTCACATACTGAAATTTAGTACTCGCATACTGGGATAAGAAAGAGGAAAAGGAGAGAACAAAATAATAAAAGAGAGAACAAAAAATATATTTAAACAATAGTTTATTCTAAATAATGTTTATGTGAATCCTTATGATGATTCGTCCACCAATTGAATATTTTTAATACATTTTGTAAAGCGCAATTCTTTAAATGTAACGGTCTACCTTTCCCGACGCCAACCTTTCCCGGATCGGCTCGTCGGTTCCAGGATTCGGGAGAAGGAAGAGACTCGGGCTCGCAAATTACACACTCGATTTGATTAACATATGACAATGATTTATTTACACGTTATGTACAACAGAATATTATATATAGCTCGCGAATACAATCAACGGAAACGGGATAGGCCCGTAACGAAAGAAACGAATCGAACACAAGATCGTGCCAGGACGTGACGTCTGGTGCCGAGGATGCGCACTGCTCAGCTGCCCGTCCTGAAAAGGACTGAGGGCCAACCGGCGTGCTTTGCGGCTTATCCTGAAAAGGACTAGGCGCTGGAGAGATGATGTTCCTGGCGTCACGAGCGGGCACGAGTCAGCCTTATTAACTAGGCGGTATATACAGGAGGAACGCGACGCGTACTGTGGACAGAGCCTAATGCTCTCGGTCGCGGATCACCGGGAGATTCCCGCGCGGTCGTAGTCGACGGTATCGCGAGGAGGCGACGAAGAGAGCACTCTTCGTCACGGACAGTGTCGGTCGTCGAGAGCACTCGACAGAGAACGAGAGCACTCGTCCCCCGGGCCGGAGGTGGTTGGCGTAAGGGAGATCACTCCCTTACATCGACAGGACTGGACGCCGAGAGCGCTCGGCCGAAGGCGAGAGCACTCGCCTCCTAGACCAAATTAGAGGAGCGGTGTGAGGATCGGTCAGCTGGAGGCTCAGAGAGCGCTCTGAGGCTTCTAGCGTCCCGAGGATCGGGACCAGGGACTAGTGCCGCGAGCCGTGTCGAGCCGGCTTATATACCCGGCCGGCTCCCCTTACTAAGGCTCGTATCGCCCTAGTGGGGGATCGCATCGGCCAGCGGCGGCCCGTGCGGTGGGCTCGCCAGTGGCGTAAAAATGAAATTTATGAGGCGCCGGCCTCTTCTGCGGACGGGTGGACGATCCGCGAGGCTTTCGTAACAACCATCGGTCGTTACAAATGTTTTTAACAACGCATAGTATTGGTGTCATCTAATTTATTTAATGAAACAATATCTTCATAGTCCGCATCCGATGTCTCAATAATAACATCGTTTCTTGCATCGCCAAGTATATCGGCCAGCCATTTTCTTTTTTTGCGTCCTTTAACATATATGATTAAGGAATTTTCATCTTCCGTTGCAACCATCATAGCAATCGTAATTAAATGTTTAGCCACGCTCTATTGTTTCCATCTTCACATTGAAGTCCATGATGATGTCCAATTAGTCATGAAGCTTGTGATCTCTCAGATCATATAAGCACACGCCATGGTACGGGACTTGCAAGTAGTGTGAGAGAACATATCCATTTCTTAGTATCGCTTACTTCATGATAAAGTTTTTTACAATAATAAATCCTTGCAGATTCACAAATGTCGGCGCAATCACAATGAAAATATTACTATACGATTGCAAGAATGATATACGACTATGATGTACGATGCTATCGATCATCAAGAATCTTAATCTTTATATATAATCTTTATATTTTAACATTGGAGGGGATATTTGCTGATCTAAGTACTTTTACGGACCACGTTGGCCAATGGGCAATACGCGATTCAACAACGCGATCGTGCAGAATCAGACAATAGGCGGTAGTATTTGACGGTATATCTTATTTTCACTCAAACTCTATTCTCACGTCCACGGTAGAATTTTTAACTTATTTTGTCGCGAACAATCAATAATCGCGAGAAGACCGTAATGTAGGAATTTTGTGTACGTATATCGATCAAGAGAGCGAATCTATTTTTATCAAAATCAAAATTTAAATCATCATAGATATAAAATTCCGAGTTTAGATAAAGTTAAAGATAGAGTTTAGTAAAAATTTAATGTTGGTCAATTTGCAGTCGTCGAATGTGGCAATATCTTTTGGCATTTTTTCTACGAATTTGCAGTGCGAAGGTTACGTATCGTGACTTCTCCAGTTGTGAGGCGGCTTTTACGGTCCATGGATGCTTCTTTTGTTGTGTAGCAAAGAAAATTCGTATAGATTTCATGAGCGAAAATTCATCTTCAAGTATTGCCGCTTTCTAACGCTTGTAGCAAGGGCAATTTATTAACCTCATTTAATATTACATGGGGCATACACCATTGTATTTTAAATAATTCAATTTCAGCTTACATCGAAGCAAGCCCAAATATGCAATTGATATCGTTGCGCGAATGTATTAGAATTAATTCGTGAAAAACGTTACTTACAATTTGCTTATAATCCTCAAAAAATCCCAATAATATGTTTAGCGGCACTCAAAAGTTAAAGTTAGCACTGACAGCATTATGTGACAAATTCCGCTGCATTCTCCAAAATTTTACTTCTCTCGGTTAGAGAGATAGTTTTTAATCGTGGAAGTTATTCCAACGTTTCTGTTGCGATCAATTTCCACACCATCGAGTTCATATCGAAGTTCATCAAACATAAACGCGACACAATTGTTTCCTATTACCACTCTTGACTCTTCATCTATTTTATGCTTCGTCAACTTTCTTTCAACATATAGAAAACTTTCACATGGTAATATGTTCAAATCTTGATGTTGTATCGTTATCCGTATCTCATTGCTATATCCAAGCGTTGGCGTACAGATTGTACATATGAGTTTCAATCTTGACTATGCAGTCGTCAAAGATTGGCTCGCTTCCAATATTCAAGATGTCAATCATATTGTTAGTATTTGTAAGTATATTGTAAGTATATATTGTAAGTATTTCGTACAATCCCAATGATTTCAAAAATTTACGATTTAACGCACTGAGTTTCTTTTTAGTAGATATCTGAGTATTATCACCAGATACCGCAATCACCCGCCTTCAAAAATATTGTTCTTCGTAAAGATATTGTCCCTCGTATAGATATTGTCTCTCGCTTGTTTCGTGTTTTCGTTCAACAAGCGCATTTCATTTATCACACGCTATTATTTCTGTCGTCATCATATATGCATCCTTACGGTAATTTCCTCTCCTCGAAAATCAAATAATCATCCTTCTTCATCAACAATACGTATCGTTAAATTAATTATGCTCCGTGCGACGATCGATAGATAAATGATCTGTGCTGACGTTTCCGATATCCTATATTCAGGCGGCATGCTCGGTGAAAATTCATGTATCGTGTACACGTTTGTCATTGCTGTACGCGCCAGTGGTCACACTACATTCTATACGAATAATATTTACGTTAATAATATCTGTACATCCGACTCATGCTATTTCCAAGACTGCAATATACGACTCGCCGAGAATCCTAACAACGTGAATCCCCTATGCGTAGTGATATTAGGCCGATTCTAACCCAAGTTTTCTGAGGAGTCAGGCGAGGCGAGAGGAAACCGCGGGGGATATGACGTCATGAGGTGTATCAGTCGGACCGCGGCGCGACCGATTGACAAGAGGTCAACGGGGAAGAGAGAGATAGCGCATGGCGTTTGCATGCACGAGAGAGAGATAGCGATAATGATCTCATGCATGTGAAAGAATGATAGCGCGAGACATCCGCAATGTGTAGGAGAAGGATAGCTCGAGACATTAGCAATGTGTTGGAGAAGGATAGCGCTAATGATCGATGCCGATGATGCGGCGATCGTAACGCGGTGCGAGAAGCATAGTGTATGAATAGGAAAAGGATGACGTTTGCATGTACGTGTGTGTGTGTGTGTGTGTGTGTGTGTGTGTGTGTGTGTGTGTGTGTGTGTGTGTGAGAGAGAGAGAGAGAGAGAGAGGAGAGAAGGAGGTAGCATTTGGGTACGAAAAGGAAAGGAGTGCAGAAATAATTAACAATTTTTTAATAATATTAATAATAATATTTATTCATTAATGTGTGTATGTGTATGTAAAATATAAAATAAAGTGTGTGTGTGTAAAATATAAAAAATTATAAATATATATAAATAATATATAAAATATAAAAATAATTGTCTCCATCTGAAACAGAAAAAGAACAAATTTATTAGTTAAATAATAATAATAATAATATTTAATAATAATATTTAACATAAATTTTTAATAAAGATACAATTATTTTAATTTGTGTAAATGGGACACATGTTGCACGGTAATATTTGATGAAGTGGCATGCGACACTCTTTACAAAATGATCCTAGGATCAAAGTGTAAGGGGGCAAAGTGTCCGATTTTGATATATCATCGATCGCATACAGATTATATTCTCGAAATCGATCTCGAGTATCCGCAACACGTACACAATGCACACACTGATCTATCGTTTTGCCTGACACGACAAACCTAATAAGCGACAAGATCAGCTGCTCGTTACCTTATACGATAAGAAACGTTACGTAATACATTATCGCAACCTGCAACAATGTACACCTCACAAACTACGCGTTACATCAAAAATACATCGAATATTACAATTTTCACAATCTCCATGGCTTCGCAGTTATATTGAACTTAATACATAATTTCGAACACATGCAAAAAATTAATTTGAAGAAAATTTATATAAATTAATGATATAATACGGTATTTGACAAAACAATGGAAAATGTGCACAATCATGTTAATGTTAAGCTTGTGACACATTGGGATGGAAGATATGGCGATGGAGGCAATGATTGCGAAACCAAATTTTCACAATAGAAGCGTGTTTTCGGAAAATTTGATCGCCGTTGAAATGCGCAATCTTGAAATAAAATTTAATAAATGTAACGATTCACTTTTTCCGTACGCCGCGGATCAGGCTCGCCGGTTTCCAGGATTCAGGAGGGGGAAACTCCAATTTACTCTTTCGATCTTTGTGTAACAAAACAGTTTATTCAATGTTTATTACAGACATAATACAAACGAAATAGCAAGCGCGGACAACATGAACGATACAGCGAACGCTAATAAACTCGGGCTACAAGCAGGGATAGCGAAGCGCGGCCGGCGTGAAGATGCATGCATTGGTGTGGCCATGTTAAATCATTCGCAATATCACGGGGCACATGCATTAAGGTTTGTTAAGGGGCTTACTAAGCTAACGCGGTATGTACAGAATCGGTTGGTCTGGTGGGATGTACCCACTCGGTATAATCGGTTGACGGGATATGCCGTCCCAGCAATCGGGAAGCTCGGCCTAACCACGAGTAGCCCGTGGCCTGGTATAGCAGAGGTATTCGGTGTGCGTCTGCCAGAAACCGGGAAGCCCGGCCTAACCACGAGTAGCCCGTGGCCTAGTATCTGCGGAGTGTTGGTTTCGGAACTTGGTTCTGACAGGACCCAGAATCAGGAACTAACGGTACGCTCGCCGGACCGCCTTATATACCCGGCACGGCTCTCCCACTCACGGGATTCGGCGCGTGGTAGGGCGTTCCCCTTGGTGAGGTTCGCGTCATAGGTGCGAGCGTTTAGGGTCGCCATAAGCGCCATGCCTCATTTTGCGGGCGGATGGTCTGCCCGCGAGGCTGTAACGGTATCGTTACAAAACCAATCTACATCAATATGTGCATACTTGACATTTCTAAGACATGTTTGTACGAATTTCATCACGAATACGTGGTACCATTGTATCGAGAGAAATGTAAAGTCATGTACGTCGACAGATTTGATACTAGCGATTATGCAGTGGACAATCCATACGGTATACCGCTTGTGAATAAAAAGATACTAGGTTTAATGAAGGATAAAAATAATGGCGCAATCATGACTGAATTTTTCGGGCTTAGAACAAAAATGTACACGCTGCGTATCGATGATAAAAAGGATACGAAAAAAATTAAAGGTGTCAAGAGTAATGTCGCAAGAACGATAACGTTTGACGACTAAACGCGGTGTTTGAACGAAGAAATTGAAATGACGTGTCAACAATCTTGTATTATGTCAAAATTATACGAAGTATATTTATACTATAAATATACTATCCGCGAAACAAATATTGCTCTAAATCCGATGGTACGATGATAAGCGGTATGATACTGTACGATGATAAGCAGTATATCGTACTCGAGACTACGGACACGCTACTGTGGGAACATTACAAAATACCATTGTAAATAAAATAATGTATATTTATTGTAAAATAAAATATATTTATTGTAAACAATATTATATTTATAGTAAATAAAATTTATATTTTTTATCAAGCATACATTTATATTTAGAGATAAAATATTTTTAATATGATGTGTATAAAACATTTTTATTATTGTTAATATTTTTATAATATAGTTAATATTTTTATAATATATTATTTTTATGTATCCAAAAGTTGTGTGTTCCATCAATTCCTAGCCATTTCCCATAAACCTCATCGCTTTTTTTACATATCACTTTTTCCACGAGATGTACGTCAGGATTAGCAACACGATGTAACTCTTATTTGTAAAATGCTATGGCCACAGGATTTCCGCGCGAATCTTTGAGAATATAAGTTACTGGATTAGTTTTCTGTATTTTGACAATCTTAAACACTTTGGTGGTCCAATTTGATGTGTAACCTTTGTCAAATACGGTCTTGAATTTACTCACGCGTACTGAATTGTTTACTTTAAATCTTGGCCGGAGCCGCAATCTTTACGTTGCTATATATCGTATTTAAAAGTTTATCCGACAATCGCAGGAGTTACATCGATAGGCCTTATACCAATAGTGCAATGTTTTCGTGCATTGTACTTTCCAACGAACTGGGACAACGTCGATCTACTTGTAATTTCCATTAAACGTAAACATTTTCCACATATTGTTTTTTAATGTTTGGTTGAATCGTTTCACGATTGAGGCTTTCATAACAGAATACTGTCGAATTATGATTAATATTATGTATTTTCATAAGTTTTTGCACATTTGCATAAAATTTTTTTCCTCTGTCGGTTTGAAAATTTTTAGGGCATCTTCCTTTGTCTCGAATTATCGTTGCGATCGTTTTCGACATTTCGTTTTCACTCTTATTTGAGCGATATAACCCACGCTTACTCAATATATCGATAACTGTGTATATAGTTATAGCCTTTGTTGAATCGTGCATATGGACACATCTCGACCACGTCCGCCTGCCATAGATCGTCGTATCCGCATACTATGACGTGTCTTCGCGGAAAATCTTTTCTCGCAGGAGCATGCAATTCTTCCTCGAGTAGCTGTTTTTCAGAAACCGTAACATATTTGATCAAGGCATAACTTATAATAATAGTTATTTCACTACGTATAGTTGTTTATGTATCTCTCGTCTCCTGCGTTGAATTAAATGTAATCTGCGTTGAATCAGATATAATCTGCGTCCGTTCTGCATGCTGAAGCATGCATCTCATTCATCATTAATCGTAGCGTCTTCACATTCGTTATTTTTTTCTCAAATTCTTCTTGGCGATCTTCCAAAAATTTTATACTCATTTCCACGTATTGTTTGTTTGGCATCAATATCATTTTTCGGTTGCGTCGTATCTTGCGTGACCTTGCGTCAAGCCGGCTATCTGACACAGAGCGTTATCGCGCACATAATTTCTTAGTAATGCATTCCATTGATAATATGAATTGTTCGGTGTTTTCAACAATAATGCGAATTTATTAATCGACATTGCGATATCAACAATAACGACAGACTGTCTCGCCGATGTGTTGTTTAATTTATAATAAGACAGCTATTTCGCGAAGTTCTTCGATAATTGACAATATTTTATTGTCACGAGCATTGTTGCTTTATGTGAAGCTTTCAATAATCGCAACTGATTTGTTGGGATCATTCCAATGCACGTAATCGATCTTATTATCGTTTAACGTCATAGCGCGCGGTTTATACTTTTTCCAGCTTTTTTCCCGGAGATTAATGGCGCAATTATAAATTTATACTTGTATTCCTTGTTACCTAATACTGCCATATATATTTATTACCATCGTGTTTATACGCATTTGTCAATAATGTACTTTTGTATTTATACATATCAGCTTCAGAGTATATACAGCATCATCGGGCATTCTCATGAAAATCAACTCGTAGAGACCTTGTGTTTCCACATATCTTATTCCACCGATAATTATTTTGTTATCTTTCTCCATATCGAAAAATTTATTACTAATCATAATTACTTCACTGCAAAATTTAACACTGTACACATAATCCATTTTGGTATTTTTATCTTGACTCAAAATGCTTCCCATATATTTTTGCCCAAGTGGACCAAAGTGATCGCGCAATGTATTTTGACTTTCGAACGTTTGTAATAGATATTGAACCGATGTCACAAGCGTTTCAAGCGTGATTTCGAAAATTTCACGGATGGACACGGTCTTTCGTGCAATATTTGACTTGGTTGGACTACATCTTTTATCGGAGTAGAAGTAACAACATTCGATAATTGTTTGATTCGAAGTACAAGTTATTAACGAATCGTTCAATGATATATTTGATCGTGTTTGGTTTGTTCCATATTTTGACTCTTTTTTCTTATACTTTTCTTCGGGCATACTCATTGGTTCAATTTTTGCTTCATTAGATTCCATATATATTGTATTTTCGACAAGCTGTTTTAGAGGTTTGGTAATTGATTTAAAAAATTTTAAAGTGTCTCTTCAATGTGACGTCTTCATCCATTTGATCAGTTTTCAAAGAACGATATTTTTTGCGAATTGATTCGCTCGTTTTCGCAATATCTCTCGCAATCTTCTCGCGATTGTCATGTTTGGATGAAAATTTTTAGACGTTGCTCGATTCATGTGTCAATAGCGACTAACCGCTTTATGGTATTGCAAAATCGTTAAATCCTTTTCTATATCGTACACTAGTCTGTAAACTGTCTTCGTCAATAACTACGAATCCATACTTGTGTTACCAACATTTGTGACAGAAAGCACGAAACTCATTGTAAGACATGTCAGTATTTGTGATCATTGTATACATGCATCAAGTTTGCACTATCTTATTTAAATAAAATTAATAAATTTGCGTTATCGCGTATAAGATGCTTGGGTATCTTGGCATACATTTGACAAAAATAGAAACAGTTGACGTTCGAGTGTCGACCTTTTGCAAAGTACTCATTTATCGTATTTTGCTTATCGCACGCCATGTCATCAAAGATAAAAATGGAATTCGGAAGCGCTTTATTCGGCAGAATGATATCACTATTATTATAGAATGTAAAATAGTTAATTTCATCAATCGGTGATAGCAAATTTTCCAAATATCGATATTTCGGTTGTTGAAGCAATTTCGAGTATACGTACATGTTTTCAAAAAGTACACCGTGTGGACATTCTATCAAACTTATCAACACATTAGTCTTACCGCAATTCGAAGGACCGCAAATGGTACCGCGTATAGTAATCGGTAACATTTTTCCATGCTTGCGTATTTTTTTCTCGGATATTAGTCGTATTTTATCATCAAAATTTGTCACTTTGATTATCGTTGCTTGTCGCACGAACCTTTGGTCTCGCGAAGCAGTTTTGAAAAATGTTTTATGAGGAGCCCTATTTAGAGGTGCATCGAGTCGAAATCGCTCAGTATCAAAAATGTTTCTATCAATTAACAGCGATATTCTTGATCTTACCACCGAGCAGTTACAATTTATTCCAAAGATTGATTTATTACGAGACTTTGGTACTACGTGGTATTACGTGGAACAATTGGGACAAGCTTCCCAAACAAATAAAGGCTGATTCAAAGGTTCAATGATATCGTAGATGCATGCGACATTATAAGCAATCATGGCAAACATATCGATGGTCCAGCACCGCTGATAAAAAATTGTGGCAAATGTCAGCAAAAATCCTAAGAGGTAGCGGTCTGTTAAATCGTGCGATAGATGCACTTCCTATCAAATTATATATTTCCGGCTATCAGTTTTGCGGATCTGAAACTCATTTAGAAACATGATTGGCTAGGGGAGATCGAGGTACCAATTCATTGGATGCTACGTGTCGCGATCGAGACATAGCTTATTCTCGAAGCAATGATTTTGGCGAACGACACATTGCGGATGATATACTCGCTGCGAAAGCGCGAAAGTTTTACCGCGAGAGATTCGACACTTGGTGAAAGAACAGCCGCTACAACTGTTTGGTCGGCTATGAAGGCAAAGACAAAATTAGGGGATAAAAACAAAAAAATCATCGATGAAGAAAAAAAAATGTGAAAAAACGATAACACTTCCTGTAGCGAAGCGCGATATTTTGCCAATTTTATCATTATTGGCAGTTCTCGGTTTTTTGGCTGGCGGAGCAGCGGGAATCGCATTAAGTGATAGCAAGGAGCAACATCAGTTTGAAGAAATCAAACGACATAATCGCGTCATGAAAGATCATGGACTTTATCTCGCTCTATACAAGCGTGTACGAGGGTTCTCAACAACGGTTAAAAAAAAGAAAAACGTCAAAAATAGGGTAAAAATGCCTGCCGATGTAACAATCAATGTGCAATTGCAGCAACTTGCAAGATGTATGCATTGTTTAGGTGTTTTCATGCGCAATAATTTACCGATAAACGGTGTACGACGAAATGAGAGCGATATCGTCAATTTGGATGATGTCGATGGTACTCATTGGATAGCGTACGCAGAGGAGGAATCGCGCTATATATTTCGATTTTTTGGAAATCTTCGACGCCCATAGAATGAGTGCAATCTTTTGGAAAGAATGTGGTGAACATAGAATATAATCATACGTCCTATCAAAATTATCATCAAATTATTTGTGAACAATTGTGTCTACGATTTCTTCAAATGATAGATTTGAATTTAAAGCCTAATAATTCACCATTACTACTCAGTATTCGTGGAACATGTCACTGACACTTACAATGATTGGCAAGAGTAGCGTTCTTACTGTAAACTATTTTTCGGCTATAGATTTAAACGATGACGATTATGAGCTTGGATTAACGGACTTTGAAACTTATTATACGATACCGAACGTTCTTGAAATAATAAATTTTACTTTGATAACGACGACAAAGAAATTACGATTCTCGAAAGATCGTACGAACGCTATAAATGAGTATCTCTTACGTAAAATTTTACAATATCGACGCGTAATTGGTTTCAACAATATTATTAATAACAAAGAAATTGTATAAAATTAAAATGATATCGAAGTACATATCGGCGAATATCCAGTTATGCTTCGTGCGAATCATAACACGCTAAGGAGCATTATTAAATAAAATCTATAGAATCTATATAATAAATTTTAACAAACCAGAAAACGTGAGATCATTGTTGGAAATCTCAGCGAATCGTATGTTGCAACCTTGGAAATGGCACGAATCAGATGTACCGATAAATAATATTAACGTAAATATTATTCGTATAGAATGTAATGTGACCACTAACGTGTACACATGATACATGAATTTTCACCGAGTGTGCCGCCAGGATATAAGATATCGGAAATGCCAACACATCATTTATCTATCGATCGTCGCATGGAGCATTATTGATTTAACGATACGTATTGTTGATCAAGAAGGACGATTACTCGATTTTCGAGGAGAAGAAATTAACGTAAGATATACGACGATGACAAAAATAATAATAGCGCCTGATAAATGAAATGCTCGTGTTGAACAAAAACACGTAGCAAGCGACAGACAATATCTTTACGAGGTACAATATCTTTACAAAGTACAATATTTTTGTGAGAAGGCAAATGATTGTGGTGTCGGGTGACAGTAATCAGATCTACTAAAAAGAAGCCCAGCGTTGAATTGCGTATATTTTTGAAATTATTGGGATTTGTTGCACGAAATACTTAACAATATGATTGATATCTTGAACATTGGAAACGAGCCGATCTTTGACGACCGCATAGTCAAGATTGAAACTCATACAATCTGTACGTCAACCCAACGCTTGCATATAGCAATGAGGTACGAATAACGATACAACATCAAGATTTGTACACTACCATGTGAAAGCTTTCTATATGTTGTAAGAAAGTTGACGGTGCATAAAATGGATGAAGAAGCAAGGGTGATAATGGAAAACAATTGTGTCGCGTTTATTATGTTTGATGAACTTCGAAACGAATGGTGTGGAGATTGATCGCACAGAAACATTGGAATAACTTTCACGATTAAAAATTATGTCTTTCTAACAATCGAGACAGATAAAATTTTGGAAAATTTGGCGTGGAATTTGTCACATAATACTGTCAATGCTAACTTTAATTTTTGTATGCCGTTAAACATATTATTGGGATATACTTTTGCGAAGATTTTAAACAAATTGTGATTAATTCTCGTCACGAATTAATTCTGATACGTTCGCAACGATAACAATGCATATTTGGGCCTGCTTTGACGGAAACTGAGATTGAATTATTCAAAATATAATGGCATATGTAGTATTGTTTATTATATATGTAATATGTAATATTGAACGAGGTCAATATATTGTCCTTGCTTCGAGTTGGAAAGCGGCCGATACTTGAAAATGAGTTTTCGCTCATGGGATCTATAAAAATTTTATTTGCTGCTCAACACAACCAAGCATTCATAGACTGTAAAAGCCACCTTAGAGCTGGAAAATACGCGATACGTGATTTTTGCATGCAGATTGACAGAAAAAATGCTGTGTCAAAAGATATCGCCACATTCGACGATTGCAAATTCACCAACGTTAAAATTTATCTAAACTCAAAATTTTATCCCTACGATGATCTACGATTTAAATTTTGATTTTGATAAAAGTAAATTCGCCCTCTTGTTCGATATATACTCACGTTTTCCCAAATCTTATTATGGACGCGATATTGATGATATGTTTTTACCCGCCACAAAATTCTTACATTATGGTCCTCTCGCGATTATTGCTCGCGACAAAACAAATTGAAAATTCCATCGTGGAGATGAGAACAAAATTTGAGTAAAGAAGATATATCACCAAATATTACTGCCTATTGTTTGATCCTGCACTATCGCGTTGTTGAATATCGTCCATTGACCAATGTGGTCCGCATAATCTCTAATATCATTAGCCAAAGTTACAGCATAAGGATTTTCGCTAACCGGAGTGACCCACCCGAGCGGATCGTAGAATTCTGCTATCGCGGACAAAATCGTGCGCTTAGTATCCAGAGTGCTATTCGCCAGTGACACGCGAAATTCGAAAATATCGTTTGTTGGATTCCACTCGATTCCGAGAATTTTGTTCGTCTTCAGCGAGAGATATTTTCATTGCTAAACCGTGATCTACTTTGTCGATATCTTCAAGGAGACAAGGCGAATGCTTGCCCATTTTCGTAATATAAATCCGTCGCACTTTAATATAGAATTTATCTGATCGCGTGCTTGCCGAATTCGAGTCGTATCGTCAGCTCCGAAAATAAGTCGTCGACATAAATATTATTGCTCAGAATAAGAACTGCGAGAGGAAAATGTTGACCTTCATCGATGACTAATTGTTTCAACATCCGAAGGACTAGAAACGGAGCACATGACATTCCGTACGTGACCGTTAATAGTTGGTAATCGATGAGCGGTTCCGAAAGCGATGATTTTCATAAAATTCGTTGATAATTTATGTTACGCGAATTAATATGAATCTGTAGATACATTTTCACGATATCTGATGAATAGGTGTATCTACTATTGAAAGATAACATGAGATCGGTTTGTAATTTTGGCCAAACGTTTAAAAGATTATTTAAAGATGTGCCGTTTGTCGTAACGCTCGATGTGTTCAAAACAACGCGAAAACGCGTGGTAGAGCTACTTTTCCGTATCACTCCATGATGCGAGAGATAAACATGTTGTTCGATTTGATTTTGAGCTATCGGCGCGGATCGCATATGCTCAAGCCGTTGATAATCGAACATGAATTCGCGATATTTTTTCGCGACTTCCAGTTTGTCTTGAAATCTGCGGAGTGATGAATTTAACAATTTTTCCGTATAAAATCTCAGCATAGAATCTCCGATGTCAATCGAAGGATCCTTTTTGAGGTCCGTCAGAATCGCGAGAATGAAGTGAGCGAAAATGCTTTTCTCATTGCTTCTTGTGCGATCTATCGTGAGAGTTCCTCGACCTCCCAAAAGCGACGAAGTTCAGAAATGAATGTCATTTCAGAGCATTGATCGAGGAGAATTTGAATTACAATGGTATGACTGGACGGGCTGCGCATCGTGATCCAGGCCGTCGCTAATAAGACGGGTGATCGTATTCTTGTTGAAGCAATCAATGGACTTACTTCCAGAGTCGGTTCGGAAGTTTGAGACGCCGAGCAATTAGGCTGCGCATTTTTTGAAGCACTTGAGGTGAAATCCGAGTCAACGTGTATCATCGAATAATGCTTCTTGGCAAACTCGATATGAATATTTACTCTTGCACTCTTGTGCTGAATGCTTCAAACTCAAACAATTAAAACAACGTTTCTGTTGCTTGACGATATTTCGACGTTGACTCGCATTTTTGCTCACGAACGCTCAGGACATCATATATTTATAAAATGACGAGCTGGACATAATGAGAACTGAGGTGCTAGCGGATGCGATAGCGGCTTTGACTCGCAAAACTACGACTGGTTTTGCACCGTTTTTAGAAACTGACGCGGAAGTGCTTCTAGCGCACGAGCGCGAGATTGAAGAAATCGGATTAAATTTTCGTAAAACTGCGGAACGTCTGTAATGCTGATTTTATCATTCCATACTTTAAGCGTTGCCTAGTCTAATTTTTGTGCAATGAGGTAAACGATAATGTCGTTCCACAATTCTTCCGATGTTTGATTTAATTATTTCAATGATCTTAACATTGACTTTATCGCATAGAATTTGTAATTTGGAGAAGCAGACTTGCCCGTTATGTGAGATAAATTAAGCAATGTTAAAAGATGAGTGTTTGTCGATCGCTGTTTGTTCTCGTACCGCGAGGTCAAAGCGTTTTACGCTATTTCAAAATTAGCGGTTATCGAGATATTCGCGATACATTCCAGCGACTCTTTAGGCACGATGATAAGAAATACATTCGCGCAGTCATTAATATCGGAATTTTTGATATGAATTATTGTGGTAAATCTATCGCAAAATTGTTCCCATTTGTCATAATTACCGTCAAACGGAGATAATTTAATGGGCGGAAGATAACAAAAATGCGGACGTTTCTGCGGGCAGCCTCTTCGAAGATAAATGTGAACTTTGACTCACGACCGGTTCCAACTCCTCCAAGATTTCCGTACCATTTTCAGAGCATTTTGATAGACTGGTTTTCCTTGAAGTATATGAAAGATAACCGGCTTCCGGGATTCTCTGCGACACCTTTGTATGTCCGTTGGAGTCTAGAGCTTCTCAAGCTGTAAAATTTTGGAACGCACCTTCGCTTGTGTTAGATTGTTCCTCCCGATCTTTTTGAAATTATCGAAATAGTGTTTGATCGAATGCTGAAGTTGCTGCTGATGTACGAAGTGTTGCGACATGTTGTACGCCACTGAATATCACTCGCGAAAATATCCTCCACACACGCTTCTATCCGAAGGACCAATATCGGGAATTGAATGCAACGCGATCGCTCGAATCTTTTAGATGTGAACGCTCAGAGATGAGCGAGAAGCGACGTGTAACGCAAATCCGCAGATTGTTGGAGAATATAGAGTTTGAAATGATTGCTAGATTGACGTGGTTTTAAGAGTATTTTATTTATTAATAATAGGAGTGAGCGACAGCATTCCGCGATTCCGATTGGATATCTTGATAATGTCCCTTTTTTGAGTCTGCCTTTCTCTGATTCGGAAATCTTGAAAGATTTTTTGTTTTATATCCTCGCTCGAGCAGAAATCTTGCACGCGGTCATCAGATGGATTTTAACGAGAGGCAGAGGACATTCGCGATGCGGATAATGAACGTTGGCTTTCAAACTCTACTAGTTACAATCACAGATCACACTTAAAAAACGAATGATAATAAGTAAGAATTGCGGCGTTTTTCACAGAAATTTTACACTCGATCATACGCGAGAATGTCAGTTGACCGATACACAACAAGAATGACGATGGCGTATACGACACGAGCGAATTGACTTTTCGAGATTGTGAGAAACTCGAAAGAACGCGAAGAAATGTGTGCAAAAGAATTGTGTGTAAACGAACTGTAATAAACGTTTATTAACCAAATGAAATTAATAATAAATGTCAATAAATTTCAAAATTATACATATACACATGGTTGTGTATGTATTTTAAATTATACAAAAATATGTGTTGTGTCCAAAAGCAACGGTGTCCAATTGAACAGTGCGCAAATGAAATGTGTCCAAACGAACTGTGCGCAAATGAAATGTGTCCAATCGAACGGTGCGCAACTTTATGTGTCTAATAACATAGTGTTCAATTGCAACGTGTCCAATTGTACTGTGTGCAAGTGAAGGCTTCTCATATAGAATGCCTTTAAAAAGGAGGTTAGGTCAGGTCATATAAAATGGCAGTAAATTAAGACGCTTAAGATGTTTTGCTTAAAGCCAAAATAACATTAGTGCAATCAGGTTTTAATATTTTAATAGTACAAATAGTATTAATAGCGTAAATTCTTTTTCATTAAACTATTAATATTTATATGCATTGCATTATTTCCCAAAATATATAATACAAAATTTAATTTTTTTAAGCATTGAATTATTTTATATAATATCTGTGTTTTTACGCAGTTTAGTATTTCTGTATTCTATATTAAAATTTAAAACATTGAATATAATGTCTATTTTTTTTGACATTGAAATATTTTAAATTAAAATGTTTGTTTCTTTGCACACTAGAGTATTTTGCATTAATATTTATATGTAACTTTTACATGCACTGAAGTATTTTGCATTAATTTCTACACATTGGATTCTACATTATTAATGTCAATTTTTTTCTGCGTATTATATTTTTACTTTTTACTCTCTAGTTTTCTTATGTATTTATTAATATTTTAATTATAATAATATTTTAATAATATTTTAATCCTATGAAGTATTAACACTTTTCTTCTACGTATTATATTTATTTTTCATTTACTTTCATATTGTTTATATTCATATAATAATCATTCTATATCAGATATACTCTTAGCGTTCTGTTGCCAATCAGTTTCTTCATCGCAATTTATCCTCACTTTGTTCTAATGTATTTTTAATTTTTTTATCTTTCATATTTTCTTCAAGCAGAATTTTTGTTAATTAAAATTTTATAATATTACATTAATAAATCTATATTGTTTATAGAACATGTAAAGTTAAAATAAAAGCACTTTTCTAATTAAAATACTTTCATAATATTATTAATTGATTTATTTGTGCTTTATATACGATTCCAAAATTGCCAATTTTTAATTTTATAATATTACTTTTAAAATACATTTTATTATACAAATTCAAGCTATTGATTTGTAACGATACCTTTATCAGCTCCGCGGGCAAACCATCCACCCGCAGTGTGAGGTATGACGCCTATAGCACCCCTAAACGCTTGCACCTATGGCGCGAACCCATCAAAGAGACCGCCCTACCACGCGCCGAATCGCGTGAGTGGGAGAACCGCGCCGGGTATATAAAGCGATCCGGCGAGCGTATCGTTACCCGTTCCTGATCCTGAGTCCTGTCCGAACCAAGATCCGAAACCAAGCTCCGCAGACACCAAGCAACGGGTTACTTGTTGTTAGGCTGGGCTTCCCGGTTGCTAGGACGGCGTTAGATTAAGGAAGCGCGTTACTGACCGAATCAATATACTGGGTGGTTTCATCCTACTGGACCGACCGATTCGTATACCGGGTACTCCGTTAAACAGACCGACTGACCAATTCGTTAAACCGAGGAGTTATATTCCACCGACCGATCGTTTCGTTAAACCGAGGGGTTATACCTCACCGTACCGACCAAATAATATACCATTTTGTTGTACTCAATAATCCACCGAAAACCGACCGTGTTGTACATACCGCGATCGGGGATAATTTAATACGTTTGCCGCAGACGACCCGAACAAAAGGTTGCGCTCGCTCGTGACGGCGGAATACATCATTGGCGCCTAGTCCTTTTAAGGATAAGCCGAGCACTGGCTTTGTTAGTCCTTTTCAGATACATTGCCGTACCGTGCACATCCTCGCAATAGCAGCCGTTACGTCCGAGTCCGCCTCTTTCTCGTCTATAGATACGGATTCCAGCCGTCCGCTTTTGTAAATACCGCGTTAGCCTAGTTATTCTGTAAAACTCGAACCAGCAAAGCCTTAATGCAAGCTCCAGCGAACTAGCTTGTATCGCATTACTCACGCTACCCGCTTTTATTGCTTTAATTGTATTATGTTTTATTTAGCGTATTGTTCATCGCATTGTTCATACTGTCCGCGCTTATTGCTTCGATTATATTATTTTCTTATTAGTGTACATTGCATTGGTCACGCTGTCCGCGCTTATTGTTTTGTCTGTATTATTTTTTTTCTAAGCTTTAAATAAATTGTTTTGTTAAAATTATCAGAAGAGTAAATTGGAGTTTCCACCTATTCCCGAATCCTGGAAATCGGCGAGCCTGATCCGTGGCGTAGAGGAAAGGTAAACTGTTACAGATTAAACCTATTAGTTTTATTGTTTTATATGCGGGGGCGTGCGGATGGGGTACTCTGGTAAAATTTTGCGCCCCTATAAATTTTAATATTTGCTAATAATTTTTGAAATGTCCTAAAACGTAAAAATTGATCCCTCTACGATGATCGCCCTTATCTTAAGGCTTAATGTCGCTCGCTTGTAAAACCTTTGCGGGACAGCAAGAAAAAATTTGCTTCAAAAATAGCCTACGCTACACGCTATAAGGTGATAAGTAGTAAGGAGTTCAACGAGTTCATCGATCGGCAAGCACATCTTTTTGTACTTTTTCTTCGTTGTCTACTTCTTTAGACTCAATACTATCAACGTTGATCGCAGACATTTCACCTTCTGAAGTACTCTCAAATTTGATTTTATCTCCTGCTTCAATTGATATTGATATTGATATTAATATTGACATTAACAATAGATTTTAGTAAGTTCGGATCGATCAATTTGAAGATCCAGGTCTCTGGCCTAATATAATTTCTCAAGATTTTCAGACTCAGATAATTGATTATAGCGTTCCCAAACAAATTATGGATATTGATTTTTCATTAGATTCAAATAATAAATGTTTTTCAAAAAGTTTATATACCCGTACAATGACTAACGGTGAGAAGTTATCGAGAAATTGGTTAGTTTATTCAAAATTCAAAAATGGTGTTTTTATATCAACAAAATGAAAATAAATTCTCCAGTCTCTCTGACTATTCTGATTGGTCGAATATATATCGCGTTGTTAAAAATCATGAGCAAAGAAAAAACATCTTGATGCTTTTAAATCTTGGCAACTTTTCGCTAATCGAATGATCTCTCAGCACACTATAGACTTTCATAATGAAAAAATTTTAAATATTGAACAAGAACACTGGAGAAATGTTTGTAAATGAATAATTTTAATTATTAAATATCTTGCTCAACAAAATTTAGCTTTTTGAGGTAAATCTAACACTTTGTATATCCCAAATAATGGTAATTTCTTACAATTTGTGCAGATGTTAGCCGAATTTGACTTAATCATGGCTGAACACTTACGTCAATTTATAGAAAAAGAAAATGGACAACATTATATAAGTAATCATACAAAATGAGCTATTATTATCTATGTCTAAATTAATTTCCAATTCGATAATTTCTTCATTTAATTCAAGTAAATATTTTGCAATCATTGTAGATTCAACATCAGATATCTCCCATCAGAAGCAATTAACGATAGTGGTGCGTTTTGTTTCGTATAAAAATAATCAATTTTAAATTTATGAATACTTTCTTGATTTTATTTAAAAAAATAGTAAAACAGGTGCAGCTATTGCAAGTGCTATTTTAAAGTTTCTATCGTTAAAAAATTAGATTTACAAAATCTGAGAGGTCAAGGTTACGATAATGATTCAAATATGAAGGAAAAAGACAATGGAGTACAACAACAAATTTTAGATAAAAATCCTTTAGCTTTTTTGTTCCTTGTGCATGTCACTCCTTAAATTTAGCAGTAAACAATGCAGCTGATGCATCATCGAAATCATTTTCATTTTTTTTTAATAATACAAGAAATTTTAACTTTTTTTCTCGATTTACTAAATCGGTGGAAAATTAAAAAAAAAAATTTCGGTAATTCGGACTATGGTTTAACACTAAAAAATGTATCAGCTACGCGATGGTCATCGCGTGTAAATGCAGTAAAAGCTTTACGTTATAATTTACCAATTATTTATGATAGTCTTCTGGAGATTTTTGAAAGTGCAAATCATATTATTACTGAAAATATAGCTCATAGTATCGTCGAAAAAATTGCAAATAATAAATTTATATTATCCGTGCTCTGTTGCTATGATATTTTACAAAGAGTCAACATTGTTTCAAAATCTTTACAGTCGCAAATGTCAAATTAACATACCACAATGTATAAATTTAATTGAAAATATAACTGTTTTTTTAAGAGAATATCATGAAAATGACTTTGTAAACATTGAAATAAATGCCAAAGATATCAACTCAAATGAATGTTTCTCCAGAGTTTCCACGCGTGTCGCAATTTTGTTTATGGACATAATTTATTAATCAATGTCCAGATGAACCAATTACAGATGCTAAACAGAAATTTAAAGTAGAATTTTTTACTTTTGAAATCAACATCGACTGTTGCCAAAACGATACGTGAATGCTTTTTCTACTAAACACGGGCAATGATGCGCGCAGTTGCTCGATGTTTATGCTCCAAACGCGACGGATATAAAGCGCGCGGATTGAAGATAGTGCGCTGAAGAACCATCAATCATCAACGCGCATTGCACTTGTTGTTTCACGGTATGATCGAAAGCCGCTATTATCATTCAATTATTGCTGCGAGCAATGTCTCGTGTTTCGTTTGAAATATTAAATAAAAAAGTGGTCAAGTTAAAAGACTGTTTTGATTGCTCACGTTCGAAAAGCATCGTATTTATTTTTGTGTGTGTTCACGATTCGAAGAATCATATAAATTATAACCGCAATATTTTATTGTAGTATGTATAGCATTAATCTCGAAACTTCTGTTATTATTTCAAGTGCGGTCATATGTACATAAAAACAAATAAATATTTTATTTCATTTATGTTTTAGATACACGACCAATTTTTCTTCATATCGATTGTGTTGTTTATTTATATGAAATGTTTGAAGATGCCGTTATTATTAGTTATAAATCGATCATAGAGACTGATAATGTAAGAAATAGACAATGCCAACTACTTTATATATGTAAAAATATGTGTAAAAAAACATATATTGCCATGTAGTTTATATGCTGCGAATGAGACTGCGAATACATCACTGTACTTGTACTGCACAACTTATAGTATGTATATATGGTATTCTTTTATTATTTCAAATATAATACTTGCAATTCTATATATAAAAACAAGTAAATGTTTTATTTTGTTTGTTTTAGGTGCACGACTGTTCATATACGTTTAATTTACTTTTTGTGCTTGCTGGAAAACGAGATACATATATTAGTATAGTGTTTTTTTTACATTTAACTGAAACATGAATAAGAACAATACTGTGTAAATAATCATGTCACATAAAAAATCTGATAGCACAATCTATCAAAAACAATTTTCATCAAAAAGACAGCAATTTGCATGCAATTTTCTGTTAATCCTAACAACATACATGTTCAAAGATGTTCAAAGGATATCCAGAAGATATAAACATCTTCTGGATGTCTTCTGGACATCTTTCAAATATGTGTGTTGTTAGGGAATCTGTCGGTATATTTTGTTAAATTTAATATAGCTGCTGAGATCTATAATGTTCTACATTCATTTTTTTTCCAAAATGATATATACATACATACATATATACATATATGAATATATATATTTCTTGACGAAATTAATATATA
>JBCEWD010000121.1:1635660-1647676 GCA_039654425.1 Cataglyphis rosenhaueri
TATATAATCTAAAATATTACCGAAATCACAAACATTTCAAAATAATCCTATATATGACGTTTTAAAGACAATTTCTCAAAGACGTCTTAAAGACAATATCTTAAAGACGTCTTAAAGGCAATATCTCAAAGACTTCATAAAACAGGACATAAGACGTTTTAAAGACATCATAAATACGTCTATCTGATAATCTTATAAGACGTCTTAGTAATTTTAAGATGTCTTTTAGACGCCTTGAAGACGTCTTCATGTTCTCTGGGTTAATACAACGTTACACGCAAGATCTCTGAGATGATAATGGAATAAGTTTGGATGATGAATATTTTCATTATTGCTGGGAGGTTAATGACACGTTTCTCCGTAGAATGTTATGAAAATGTTCATCATCCAAACTTATTCCATTATCATCCCAGAGACAAAAAGTAAGCGTTTTTTGTAAAGTGATACATCTCCTACTCTAAAATGTTTGATCGAGACATCGAGACCGTGTCTACCCCGTTGTATTCGCCATAAAATATATGATAGTCTTCAATAGCTTTTGTGAAGTAAAATGAAGTAAAATCATAAAAAATGACGCAACAAATGTTGAATATGTCACATTGGATGACACAATGTTATAATAAAATATTAGATGTTGTAAGGACGCACATTTTTCCGACAAATATGGTAGTATTTTGCAGTATGCATTTTGTGAAAAATTGTAATATGTATTATAATTTACGTTTATGATTGAACGTTTATGATGACACGCACTCCAAATCGGCGTATAGAAAGTCGCTCTTTCCGATTAAATTTGTTGAATGTGCCACTTGCACTTTTCGCTCGGTAATCGGATAGTGCATTCGTTCATCTCTTGACAGTTCACCGTATGTAACTTGTCTTCTGATCCAAAATAATGCAAACATCTGAAAGAAAATAATTAATTTTTTTTGTATATATTTAATAAAAAACAATATATAAAATATACGACGTACTGATCGCAAATATATTTTTTGTGATCTTTCTTGCTCAATTGCGAGCTGGATAGATTCTTGATCCATGCGAAATGTCTAATGTTGTTGTCTTCGATGTACAGCAAGTTAACGTATATTTTTTTTTTGCTTCGAAAAACGTAGCGGGACAATGTTTTTTTCCTCGAAACTATATACATTTATTGAGATGTCATTAGCAAGCTCGAATTTTTTGATTTGGTTCACAGTCACTGGAAACTCAATGTCTTGCAGATTCAGTACTGTTGCGTAATAAGGCAATGACGATTCTCGATCCACTTTCAATTTAGCTGGATGTAGAGCGGCGACCACTGACCATGCGAAACATGCATTGTCTTTAAAGTGCACGTTGTTCATCTCTCTCTTCATCATTATTTTCCGCGGTAATTTTATATGACATCCCGCGCGCATAGGATTATATTTATTTATATTTACAGTCAAATCGAGTATCCGCGACAATGGCCACTTGCTGTCGCGTTTCTGAAATTTTTCGAGCGATGCTAGAATGGGCTCGATAACGCGCCGCTTGTACTACTCATGTAAATCAGATGCGCGAAATAGTACATAGTTTTTGGTGTTTATACTTTTATTTACACGCTTATCACCCGTCATAAATTTACCATTGAACGCTGTATTAATTTTCACATTAAAGTGTTTTTTCATTACATTTTGCACATGTTCGAGCACAATGTTTTTGGCATCCTCGAAAAATTTATGAAGTTCGATGTGATTATGATTTATAATCGCGCCAGTCAATATATTCTCGAGCGCCATATTGATCTCCCACCAAATCAATCCATGTTGTCGTGTACTGCATCCTGCATCCGCATGTACAAAACGGCTGCGTAACGTGTTCTTCAATCCCTCGAATCGTGCGATTTGGGCAATCAGTGATTGTCGAATCCCGATCGATAATCGTGGACGTTTGATGAGACTTTGCTCTTCCAATAATTCGATATATGCGTCGCATTATTGATCCCACGCAATGTATTCTTCTATCGATTTCACCCATGCAGATTGTTCGCGCAGATTTTGTTTCATACTGTTTTCCGCTGTCTCGGAATCTTTGGCAAAAATATTGACAAGCTGTATTTCTTTACCATGATTTTATATTTTATCTTGATGTTTCTTTCCATCATGTGCATCATATTTCAACTAAATCTCACACGGGGAATGATGCCTGGTGCAAAAGTTTTAATTACTTGTATGTTAGCACGAATTAACCTTGATGATTGTTCTTATGTTTCACGATTTTGACACGATCGTGCAAGATCTGAGGTGATAGCGAAGCACCGTGCGCTTGAAAGATGTATATTCGGTTAAATATCTATCTGATGGTGATATCATTGCGAATAGCACAATAATCTCCTCCATACCACAATTTGCAATACTACAGAATTATACGTAATGTTTCAAATAAGTACTCGTGTAAATTTAGTACTCTCGTGTACATCAAGGGATATCAGAAACGAAAATGGTTGGGGGATTTGCTTGAGAATAATGCGTGAGAAAACTTAATTATCAAGATTTTGGATGCTGATTATGGATATATTGAATCTTTAAATAATTTAGATGTTACTAATACTATACGATGTGGAAAATATGTTAAGACTTGCGCATTACAGAATATATTAAAAATATTTAATTGGTCGCAATGTCAAAAAGAATTGCAATATATTTAAAAATAAAAATATGTTTTTAAAATTTATATGTTTTATCTCTTATTCTTCTTACACCTTTTCTCGCAAGTCGTTTCTAAGATTTCTTTTCAATTGGTTGTTTCTCCTTATTAATTTCTACCTACTATTTCAAAGTATTAATCTCTCCATCATACTTGGATGTCTCTCCCTTCTCCTAAATTTCAAAGCATCAATTTCCCCACCACATCATAGTTTTAAAAAATAAGCGTCACGTATACTCAGTCAATTTTTATACGATCAGTGTTGTGTCAACTGCTTTACTTTTCATAACCGCTCTAATTCTCATAACCGCGAGACAAAAATGTATTCCGCTGAAGGAAGCAGCAATAGTGATAAACTCTTCGATGAAGGAAACAGTAAAAGTGTTAAACGCATGAATTATTATGTTCCTCGAGATGAAATTAAACTAAACAAGAAACCGCTTGATTCGTAAGTATCACAAAATGTTTTATATATTTTTATATGTTTCTTCCATACTTTTCCATATTTAATTGTATTCTTTTTTCAGATGTGATAAATCTCGTTGTATATCACGAATTTTGGTACGCAGATTTGCATTGACGCGCACGGCATATAAATAATTGGATATTGGAATCAGCGTGGGATCTGCGTCTTTTGTGAAATTAAATCTTGGCGATATCCGAGGAAATCACATAATACTATCTCATGAAACGTAGGAAACGTTCATCAAAAAACGTGTCGATATTGAGCGATTCCTCCAGTCGAATACACATATATTGCTAAGAGTTGAATATCTAGTAATGGAACATGTTAAAATACATGATGCATGTGTTGTAAAACTTACAATAGACGATTCTCGCTTATATATGAAACTAGCAATTATATTTTTTTTATTGGAGAGAACATTGCGTTAAACACGAATATTTAAGCTGTATGAGAATACAGAAGATATAAACGCGAGCTTTGATTAATTTGTGCGGTGTTTGCAAAGTAATATGCTTAGAGAGATTGCCATGAGAGAAGATGTAGTCAAAATTTTGTACGACGTTTGTGATAAAATTTATTATAGATTACGAATTAGTAGCTTGTGTTGTGGATACACTTTTGTATGAAATCTTGAAACGAGGTGATGTATGGTAACATAAATAAAAAATATGTAAAAATTAAAAAAAGATAATTATCTATTTCTTTTGCTTCCCTTCCTTGCACATAAGATAGATATGTGATAAGATAGATCGTGGCACGATCCTTCTTTTCTCCGCAGACTCCTTAGATGTTATTGATACATGAAAATGATAAGTTTGACAGCGCATCATTTATAGATTGCAAATTATTAACATGTGCTAAATGACATTCGTTGTAATGTTTGTAATAAATAAATTATTTTAATATTTATCTGTCTGATTTTTATTATTTTTTCCATCCTTTATAACAACGTATGGATAGTCGACAAAACTTAAATCTTTCTCTCAACACACTCTATTCGAGATGTAGAAAAAGGCTGACATGATACTATAGTTAAAAAGAGACAAAAAATATGAAATTAGAATATATAATCGAGAGGAGTATGCAGCATCTTCAGTCAACCTTTTTATAACAATCTTGTTGAATTACTTACGTTTTTTTGTGCGCTATGGCTGAGGAAGAAGTTATTATTATTGAAGATGAAGAAAATGTAAATATTATGGTGATTAATATTTCGGATGACGAGGAATCTATTATTGAAATACCACTTAAAGAAGATAATGGAATAGTTATAATGAAAGAAAATATTGATGTGGATATTGCTGACGAAGTAAAAGAAAACGAAGAGGATTCCGATGTAGAAATGTCATCATCGGAGAATTCTGATTACGATAGCGAACAAAGTAACATTTCGAATTTCAGAATCCACAAGACATTAAACCAAGTGGAAATAAATAGCTTGGATGAAATATCAAAAATGTGCTGTATGTATTTTTTTTACACAACTGGCAGTGTAAGATACTACACATGCAGATAATGGATCTATTTTCCAATATACATGCTGTACGAGAACACGAAATTGTAAATTACGCTTTGATCCTAGGATTATTTTATAGAGAGTGCCGCACGCCACTTCATCAAATATTGCCATGCAACATGTGTCTCTTTTGCACAAATTAAAATAATTGTATCTTTTTTAAAAATTTATATTAAACATTATTATTATTTAGCTAATAAATTTGTTCTTTTTTTTTGTTTCAGATCAAGCCAATTATTTTTATATTTCTATTTTATAAATTTTTTATATTATAATTATAATTTTATTATAATTTTTAATATATTACATACTCATACACATACACATACACTTTATGTGTATTTTACACATACGCATTAATGAATAAATGTTAATATTAAAATTATTAAATTGTTAATTATCTCTGCGCCTCTTTTCCTGTTCGTACACAAGCGCTATCTCTCTCTCTCTCTCTCTCTCTCTCTCTCTCTCTCTCTCTCTCCCTCTCTCTCTCTCTCTTTCTCCCTCTCTCTCTCTCTCTCTCCCTCTCTTTCTCTCTTTCCCATGCCTATGTAGACGCTGTCCTTTTCCTAAATGCCTCCTGCTATCCCTTTCCCATGTCCATGCAACGCCTCATATTATCTCCCTCATACCCACTGTCGAACGTCGTATCTTGCATGCATGTCTCGCGCTATCCCTCTCCATTGAGAATCTCATTAGCGCTATCCTTCTCTCACATGGATGCAATCCCATGTGTGCGCTATCCCTCTCTTCCCCGCGGACCTCTCGCTTATCAGTCGCGCCGCGGATCCCTCTCTACCTCGCGGATCCCACATCTACCGATCGCACCGCGATACCCCGCATGATGTCTACCCTCCCACGCCGTCTTACTCCTCGTGTTATACCCCTTCCCTTGGTCCATGATTCAATATTCTACATCTATTAAATATCTTGGTGTCACGATCATGAATACTTTATCTTGGGAGAAGCAGGTTACTAATATGACAAACAGAATCCATTTCGCTCTATATCAATTAAAACTTTGCAGGCACCTATTGCCGGAAACTCTCAAATCTAAGCTCGTTATTTCACTGATCTATCCACATGTTGATTATTGCTGTGCAGCTTATACGGACATGACAACCGAACAAAATCTGAGACTTCATAGAGCAGTGAATGCTTGCGTCAGATTTATCTTTAACGTAAGGACTGATGAGCACATTACATCTTATTATGTAAGGCTATGTTGACTCAAGGTCGATGCTGGAAGAGCTTACTTTGTTGGATGCCTATTGTATAAGATATTAGAAACTAAACAATCAAGTCTTCTACACTCCAATTTCAACTGTAAAATCGCAACATCAGACCGTGCCACTAGGAGTCCGAGGGATATGCTATTTCTGTCACAATGTAGAATTGAATTATATAAACGGTCTTTTAGACTCACATCGGCTAGGTTTTGGAATGATCTCCCTCAGTCTATTCGGAGTGCGACGACTGGCAGATTTTAAACAAAAGTTATATTCGCAGTTGCTCGTCTGTGCCTCTTCATGATTGGGATATAAATAGGGATGTTTCTTGAATGCTTAGTATACTATTGCACCTCTCTCTGACACGTCTTAAGATTGCAGATCACAAGTCACATTTACACATAAGCACTTTCTTTACATGTTTAAGAACATTGCATACATATTGTTACTTTAAATGTATTTTTACTTAATGTATTAGTATTTATGACGCTTAAGAGAATTTAGTCCCAGAGCGCTTTATAAATAAACCTTTCTTTCTTTCTTTCTTTCTTTCTTTTTCTCGCCCCCGTGACGTCATACTCCCCGCGCAATTTCTCCTCGCCCCTTACTCCCCCTCAGAAGATCTGAATTAGAACACGCATAGCTATACTACTTGTTAGCAAGAATTGAGGGAATCTGTTGTCAATCTGCTGGCATATTGCACGCATTTTGTTTACTGAAAACGTACAAAATGTCTCAAGATCACATCGAAATGTTCTTCTCAACTATAAGAAGTAAAGGTATAATAATAATTCTTCAGCTAAACAATTTAGATATATTTACAGACAACTTTTGTATCATACAAAGCTAACAATATTACCGCATGATAATGCTATTGCGCAGGATGATACGGATGTATTAAATATTACACATCCCAATAAAGAAATAGATAATTTAATTAATGATTTCACAGAATCAGAAGAAGAAAATAAAGATGAAATTTCAGATGAAACAGTTATTACTGAAAAGTGGTGTACGTCAAATTATATAAAAAAGTTGTTGCCTACATTTCTGGTTTTGTAGCTCGAAAAATTATAAAAAAAATAAAATGTGATATTTGAAAAAATTTATTAATTGGAACCGATACTATGTCTGCATTACAAGAAAGAAAATGTAGAGGAGGATTGATAAATGGATCAAATGATGTTATAGCATTATGTTATATTGCGGAGAAAGTAATAAGAGAACATTCAAATATCATTAATAAACAACATTCTATAGAAAGATTATTAATACTTGGTTTGTCACGCGTATCATCTACAATATTTGATAATGTGTTGCATATATTCGAACAGGCTTCACTTTAAGACCATAGGACAGACTTAATAAAATTAGTATTATATGCATACTTAGAATTACGGTTGTGTCACATATGTATTTCAAAAAATTATCAAATACAAAGAATTAGAAGCAAATTTACAAAATTAATAATTTTTAAAAATCAATAAATAAACTTTCAATATTTTTTGTTATTTGTTTAAAATCCATCTCTCCTGTAAATATAATTTATATAGTTACATAAAATTATATAATATTGTATAAAATTATAATTATATAAGATTATTATTAGTTAATAATATTTTTATAAAACATTCCCTAATTTATTATAATCTGTTTTTAGTTTACAATTTTTATATTTTATACAATTTTTATATTTTTTTCATGTATTTTGCATTTTTTATATATTTTTTTTTCTATAATTAATAATTTTTTTTTAAATTTTAAAATATTTATTTTTCTATATTAACAAATATTTATTCTTCTATAATAACCTCAATAATACAAATACAACGACATATATAGGGCATATTATAACGACATATATAATAAAAGAGTTATTATTGAGTGAAGTCTGGCTTATCATCGCCCATCTTTATCTGGACATACGGTCGGTGAGCCGTGCGTCTGTGTGCGTGAGCGCTCAGATATTTATGACGGCTCACCGACGTACGCCCGGCTGAAGATCGGCGATGATAAGACAAACTTCACTCAATAATAACTCTTTTATTAAGAAATATAGAAAAAAATGATATAGGACTTTTCTGTTCAGAATAACACTCTCTACCTTTCCTTAAAGGGTGTTGCACGAATTTTCGGACATTCTCTATATAGTTGATTTTAATTAAAAAGTTAAAAATAAAAATTGCATATTTTTAGTTCGAAAATATATAAAATATTTAGAAGGTAAATTAAATATTTAGAAATGCGTAATTGAATGTGAGCTTTTAAGTTACATATTTTAAGTTACAAATTTTATATTAAATACTGATTTATAAATTTATTTGTATACATATTATATATTATAAACTCACTTATAAATTTATTTATATGCATAATATATTTGTTTTTG
Source organism: Cataglyphis rosenhaueri (assembly GCA_039654425.1). Lineage (NCBI taxonomy): Eukaryota > Metazoa > Arthropoda > Insecta > Hymenoptera > Formicidae > Cataglyphis > Cataglyphis rosenhaueri. The sequence goes on from JBCEWD010000121.1 coordinate 1,643,931, forward strand.
AAAATTTAAGTATACATGTGCCTGTTAAGTAATGAGATTATTTTCTATAGGACAGCTATTGAATTAAAATAATAAATGCATTTAAAAGTGTGATTATTAAAGAATGTTACTTACAAATACAACTGTTACAAACACATACTGTTAAGATAATGCAATAATATATATTTATATCGCAATCGTCAAAGTAAAAATATGTGATTGAAATGGATTAAAAATCATAGAACAAAGAACTGTATTAAAAATTGTATTAAAAATTGTATTATAAATTAAGAAAAATTGCTACAGAAATGTATGAATGGGGAGGGAGGGATGAGGAGAAAGAAGTGCTAAAGGATGAGAATGGAATCTTAAAAAAGGGGAAAGGGGTAAGGAGGCGAGAAAAGGATGGAGTGTAGTTTTTTGGAACGTAACGGGGATAAAAAATAAGGGAAAAGACTTTTGGAGAGAAGTGGAGGATGGGGATGTGGTGATGTTCATCGAAACTTGGTTGGACAGAAAAGAATGGGATAGCTCGAGAGGATACTTGCCGAAAGAATTTAGATGGGAAGCAATTAGCGGAGAAGAAGAATAAGAAGGGGAGGGCAATGGGAGGGATGTTGGTAAGAATAAGAAAGAAATTGAAGATAGAGGAAATGAAGACAAAAAAAAGAGATGGATTAATGGAAGTAGCGTTAAAAGTGGAGGGCAGAAAATGCAGCGTGATAGGAGTGTATGTTAGAGGCGATTTGGAGAAGAAGCTGGAAGAATTGAACGAATGGGTGAAGAGAAAGGAAGAAAATAGTAGCATATTGATTGGGATTGACTTTAACGCAAAAACAAGTGAGGAGGGGAGAGTAATAAGAAAAGGGCATGAAGAGAAGGAGGGAGTGGGAAGAAGGTCGAAGGACAAAAGAATTAACAAGGAGGGAAAGGAGTTGTTGAGATGGATAGAAAAAGTGGGGTGGACAATATTCAATGAATACACGAAGGGAAATGTAGAGGAGGAATGGACATACACGGGGGAAGTGGGAATTCGGTAATAGATTATGTATTGAGGGACGAAGATGCGAGGATGCAGGTAAACAAAATGGAGGTGAGAGATAATATAGACTCCGATCATCATCCAATCATAGTTATATAAGAGGGGATAAAAAAAGGGGAAAAGATAAAGTTAGAAAGGAAGGAGAGTAAAAAATGGGTATGGACGCAAGAAGGTAAAGAAGAGTTTAGGAAGGCGCTAGGAAATGTAAAGGAAGTGATGGAAGAGGTGGATGAGGTATGGGAAATTATGAAAGATAGGATAAAGCAGGTGATGAGAGATGGGTGCGCAACAAAGAGGATTAGAAGAGAGAGAGATTGGTGGGATAGCGAGTGTAAGGAGGAAAAGAGTATAGTAAGAAGAGAGTTGAGGAGGTGGAGAAAGAAGGGAGGGGATGGGAAGCTTTATAGGGAAGCAAAAGGGAAATATAAAAAGTTGATAGAAAGGAAAAAGAAGGAAGAGAGACAAAGATGGGAGAGGGAATTGAAGGAAATTAAAACAGAAGGGCAGATTTGGGAGATAGTGAATAGGGGAAAAAGGAGGAGGCGGAAGGTGAACGATATAACAATGGAGGAGTGGGATGAGTATTTTAGAAGTCTATTGGGGGGGGGGGGATGGCAGAGTAGTGATAGGTCAGAAGGTAGGATTTAGGAGGGATGAGGAGGAGAGCAGGAATGAGATATGATCAGTGATTGGAAGACAGAAGGATAACAAAGCGGTGGGTAGAGATGGATGGAATCCCGGTGGAGGTGTGGAAGTATGGAGGGAAGAACGTGGAGGAATGGATGTGGAGAATATGCAATAGGATTTGGAAGGGAGAGGGATGGATAGATGATTGGAATGAGGGGGTGATTGTGCCGATACTAAAGAAGAGAGAGGGAGAGAGGGTAGAAGAGTATAGGGGGTGTCGCTGATTCCGACGCTTTATAAGGTGTACGCCTCGGTGCTGACAGGTAGATTAAACGAAAAGGTGGAGAAAAAAGGATTGGTGCAACAGATTCAGACGGGTTTCAGGAAGGGGTTAGGGACAATGGACAACATATTTGTGCTGAATTATTTAGTAAATAGGGAGTTGAGCAAGAAGAAAGAAAAATTTGTGGTGTTTTTTATAGACCTTAAAGCAGTTTTTGATTCGGTGGATAGGAAGAAATTGGTGGAAGCGATGAGAGAGACGGAAGTGAAGGAAGAGCTGGTCAGAAGAAGCAAGGATATTTTGAGGGAGACTAAAAACAGGGTGAGGACGGGACAGGATTTGGGAACAGGATTTTGGACAGGAAGGGGAGTAAGGCAGGGGTGCCCATAGAGCCCTCATTTATTCAATTTGGTAACGACGAATTTGGAAGAGGTAATGAATAGAGGAGGATGGGGAGGGGTTAAGTTAGGGGGGACGAAGATTTATACCTTGACATACGCGGATGATGTGTGCGTTTTGATTGCGGAAGAGGAGGATGGAATGAGGAAAATGATTGAGAGGTTAGAAAGCTATTTGGAAAAGAAGGGGTTGGAGTTAAATGTAGGAAAGTCTAAAATATTAAGATTTAGGAAAGGAGGAGGGAGAGAAAGAAAGATAAGCTGGAGGTGGAAAGAGAAGGTGATAGAGGAGATAAAAGAATTCTCTTATTTGAGTTATGTAATGCAGAGGAATGGAGGGCAGGAAGCACAGATAAGGGATAGGTTAAGGAAGGGTGCTGCTGTAATGGGTCAGGTTTGGGGAATGGAAAAAAGGAAATTTAAAAACGATTGGGGAAGAAGATTATGGCTTTTTGATAAACTGATGTGGACAGTGATGGAGTATGACGTGGAAATTTTGGGGTGGAGAGAGGAAGGAGTTGGAGAAGCTTCAAGAAAGGTAATTAAGATGGGTGTTAGGAGTAGAATGGGGAACACCGGGTTATAAGGGAGAAATTGCAGAGGGAGAAGTTAAGAGATAGGGCCGGGAGAAGGGCATGGGGGTTCAGGAAAAGGTTGGAGGAAGATAGGGGGAGTGGGATCGCGAGGAGGTGTTGGGAAGAGTTAAGGGAGAGGAGTAAGAAGAAGAAGGATCTATCGAAGTGGGAAGAAGAAAGATGTGGGTTCTTTGAAGACAGAGATATGGGCATGATGGAGGTAGAGGTTAGAAAAGGTTAGAAGGAGTGCTAGATTTCGGCTATTTTATGAAAAGGACATAGAAATGGATAAGAAGGAACGTTGGGAAAGGATAGAAGGATCAACAGGTGCTACGGAAAAATCAAGGGAAGTGGGATACTAGAGTACCTGAAGAGTGATTGGGGGAAAGTAGATGGCAAAGAATGTCAAGGTACAAGTTGGGAAATGGAATGAGGGAGAACTGATACTGGAAGGATAAAGAAAGTAAAAAATGTAGATTATGTGGAAGGGAGGAGAAAACATGGGAGCATGTGTGGGAAAGATGTGTGAACTGGGGGGTGGAGAAGGGCTGGCAGGAGATGTTGGGAGAGATGTTGGGGGAAAGGGTGAGAGAGAGAGAGAGAGGTGGTTGAGGGAATTAGAGAGATTAAGACGTGGGGGAAAGAATGATAGGAAAAAATGATCGGATGGAGAATTAGATAGAAGATTAGAGTCTTCTTAAGAAGAGGAGGATTAGAGAGGAGAAGACAGACAGAGAGAGTGAGTGAGTGAGTGAGTGAGTGAGTGAGTGAGTGAGAGAGAGAGAGAGAGAGAGAGAGAGAGAGAGAGAGAGAGAGAGAGAGAGAGAGAGAGAGAGAGAGAG
>JBCEWD010000121.1:1658454-1683998 GCA_039654425.1 Cataglyphis rosenhaueri
TATTTATACACTTAATATAGATTAATAAACAATATAAAATTTCATGATGCTTAAAAACTCGCTGAGCTAATATTGAATCAAAAAATTTAACTATGAATCGCATCATTGACTCATTTGATTTGTTAATATTTATGCAGATATATCAAAATCTATATATTACTTGCCTATATTTCTAAATTCATACAAATTACATAGTAAATTATAGAGAGCTGTAGCAAATTTATGTGCTATGAAATCTCTTAAATCATCAAATATTTCTCTTATATCATCAATTCTGGCAATTAAATAAGTTGAATTTTATTACCTGTACTCGTTCAAACTCTCCTTGAACATATTGTTGTGCTTTATTCAAAGAAGAATTACAATTCTCTACACAATTATGAATCTTTTGTATACTATATGTTTCATTATCACAACATTGTGCAGCACACTTGTGCATATCTCTCTGAAATTAAATCTTATTTATGTTTATATATACAATAAAACACAAGCTAAAAAAAGATAAGAATTATTAATTAATTATTTATTTTTCAATATTAAATAAACATGGAAAAAATATAAATCTTATTTTAAATTTTGAAATATGCTATTATTGCATACTTATGAATAAATAAAATATGAAAATGATAACTGAAATTGCCAATAATAATACATAATATATAAATTGCCAATAATAAATAATAATTGAAATTGCTACTGTCAAAAAAGAATAAATCATCAATAAATCATAAAAAATAAGTTATAATTGCCTCTGTTTACAATTTGAATATATTTTAAACTCATCACATTGTACGATAAGGTAAAAATTTTTTTAATTCTAAATAAAGCAGATTTTTTTATCTTTTCGCAAAGAGAGAAGAACTTTTATGATCTTGAAGTTTATAATATATATGTGAATATAAGATTCCTCATACAATAAATTCGTCCAAATATATAAATTATTTGATTAAATAAATTATGGATAAAGTAACTAGTATATTACCAATTAGAACATATTCATTTGATTAATATAACAAATTCCTTAATCTTGAAAAATATTTTTAACAATTTATTACTTTTTTTTATATAATAGCCAGCGTTAATTTTCACTCTATATGTTAAAACACTTTTCTTATTAATAAAATTTTATTAAAGTTGGTAAAAAAAGTTTGCTTTCTATATATTATTTTGTATATAATTCTGTATATAATTCTACGTATAATTCAGTATATAATTTTATATATAATTCTCTCTCTGTATATAATTAATATATATAATTAATGTATTTAATATATTTTTTTTCTACATAAAAACATTCTTTTTTATCACTACGATTGATAAAAATACCTGCATTTTTCGTAAATAGGTCTTATCAATTTCCTCGACCATTTTCGTCATATGATCTTCTACTCGTTTTTTTTGTTCTTCCATTTTTGTTTTGTTTATTATAAAATTATTTGTGTAATGTAAAATATGAAATAAGCAAAGCACGTGTGAAATAATATAACTCAGAGTTGCCAATTTTAAGGATTAGTAAGAGTGAGAGTGCGAACCCATGCAGCGGTATAGCAATAACGCGGAACAAAAGCGGAACCAATCATGAGCATTCCGTAATTTTTGCTACGTGATTCTAAATCCCTACATCCCCATGAAGCGTAACCAGCGCATCGCGGATCAATTCGCAACCAATCACAAGTCATTATTTCAAAAAAGCTAAAACCGCGTGAAAACTTATTTAATTTATTTAACATTTTTAATCAATATTTTCAATAAGAAAGCATTTATTTCAATTTATGTACATGATGATAAAAAATGATTGATAAAATCAATATTTAAAAGTCATTTTAAAGATGTTCTATTCATTCTGCTTGCGCTCACTCCGCTCCATGGGAATGTACATATATACTTTATTAAATTTATGGCAGCGTAGGCGTAGACGTCGTAGACTAACGTGGTCAGTGCATAAAAGTTAATAAAGTTAATATTGCTCATGTTGTTCATGTTGCTCATATTGCCACTCGAGGTTAGCTTTTATATATGGGTATGTATATAGACATAGATGTATATATAGAGATGTGTATATGACGTTACGCAATCTGCGAAGATCCTCCACTAAGAAGTACTGAAAATGGAACGAAAGTGCGGAACGCTCGTGATTGGTTCCGCTCTCGTTCCGCGTTATACTATTCCGCTGGGTTCGCACCCTGATGGATAAACTCACAGACTACAGGTGCGTTCGGACAGACACTATTTGCGTTATTTAGCGCTATTGGCTGCTCGCGGAATTGCTTTAAAGAGAGTTGTTGCCATGAAAACTTTTAATCAGAATGACATGAACATTTTCCCAAAGTTTCAGACAAATTCGCCGAGAACCCATTTCCATAGGTTTTGTGTGGGATACTTTAGGAATACATTCTCAGTAGTTTAGGAAATAATAATTTGTTTATAATAAATGGAAATTAATTGAGCGTATAGTTAATAGACATAATTTAAAAAAAAATCTTTTTTATTTTAATCGACGTGAAATCATTTGGGAAACAAGTCTGTAATGTTTTTAACGTTTAGAAAATAATAGTTTTTATTTTATAATAATTAATTTTATATCAGTTAATAATCCGGAACCACATAAGGTTAAATATGCAAAGCTAAATAAATGGACCAGATATAGTTCACATTGCTAATTGGCCAGTTGTTGCACTAGGACTCTGATTGGTCAATCGTATAGATTGGTCCGTTTTCTTAAGATATCTTTTCACGCTGATGCTCGACGCTCATTTTTAGCGTCAAAAAAATAGTCATATCATTAAAATTGACGCTATGTTGTGAAAAACCCATGAAAAGTCAATTTATAGCGTCAATACTAGCCAATAGTCTTGACGCTTGTCGCTGAAGTTGAGAAAATCCAACTTTTTTTTTCTTGACGCTAGCTGCGTTAGCATCGAATCAAAGGATGCGTTCCGTTTCATGCATTGAGTGCATAAATCGCCTGAAAATCTTAGTTCACGTAACATATATTATAAATTTTCAAACGATCTATGCGCTCTATGCATGAAACGAAACGCAACCGAAGTCACGTGACCACATTCAACGCTGAAACGAGCGTCTCATGAATTTTAATCTTAATGCACACTTATGGACTAATATACTATATGGACTAATTAATTTTCTTGTGCTATTTCTCTGCGCTATTTTTATCTGAATATACCTTTACGGTTACGACTATTAAATAAAATTTTTTCATGCAGCAGGCGTGGTCTACAATAGAGTCGTAATTCGTAAAAAAATTAGCAATTACAGTCAATTTTCTCCTATCAATCAATCTAGTACATTTGGGTACTAGATTACCAATCTGAGAGTTCTAGTGCAACAGTCTAATTAGCAATGTAGACTATATATACGATGCGTTCCATTTCACGCATTGAGCGCATAGATCGCCTGAAAATCTATAATTCATGTAACATATATTATAGATTTCCAAACGATCTATGTGCTCTATGCATGAAATGGAATGCAACCATAGTTTATATTGTAGTGATTACGTTTATATGTCACCCTTAACTTTAATAAATTTAATAATGTGCGTTGTAAAACTGGCCAATCATGGCTATTCCTCTGAAGAATGGAATGACTGTGATTGGAGATTTAAAACTACTAAGTTATTAAATCCGATTAAAGGACATTGCACGTTAAAAAATTTTAGTCGTAATCGTAAAGCCATATGCAAATCAACTAATCACAGTTCAAACATTCTTATTATGTTTTAGAATGTTTGATTGTAATTAGTCAATTTTCTTACGTCTTTATGATTACGATTAAAATTTTTTAACGTGCAATGGCCTTAAGGGTGACGAAACATAATCTGCGATTGCTCAATTTGTTATTACTTATTACTCTTATTACTCTCGAATTACAACTCTATTGTAGACCACGCCTACCGCATGAAAAATTTTTAGTCGTAACCGTAAAGGTATATTCAGGCAAAATAAGCGCAGATAAACATGCAAAAAAATTAATTAGTCCATATAAATATGCATTACGAAAATGGACCAATCTAATACAAATGACCAATCAGAGTCCTAGTGCAGCAACTGGCCAATTAGCAATGTGGACTATATTAGATTTAGCATATTTGGCCTTACGTATTCGGTTCCAGATTATTATCTGATAGAAAATTAATTATTATAATATATTATATGTTATTGTAATATAATTATTATTTCCTATATAAACTATTATTTCCTAAACGTTAAAAACATTATACACGTGTTTCCTAAATGATTTCACTGTTGATTAAAATAAAAATTTTTTTTTTTAATTATGTCTGCTAACTATACGCTCAATTAATTTTCATTTATTATAAATAAATTATTATTTCCTAAACTATGAGACTATATTCTTAAATTTGCCCAAACAATTGTAATAATTAAAAATAAGAAATATTAAATTTGCTTAGTATATACGGAGGTCGTCTATAGCGCGAATGCCGCGAATAGTGTCTCCCCGAACGCACCTTATGTTTATACGTTACCAGAGAGAAGTCTAAGAATCTCCACGCCGCTGTTTTTTGTAAACGCTTTTCTAGGTCGTACACTAGCGTCACGTACATTCATTTTACGCCGCCTGGAACTACATTGTCACATCCACTTTCCGGAGCTATGATAAAACAGTCGATTGGTTCATATCTGTGCTACATCCACTTTTTGATATTGTCGATACTGGTAGTACACTGATCGCTAGGCAAAGAAAGATGATTGCGCCGTCTTCGTCTCTCTCTCTCATCGCATATATGTGTAGCGTCCATGAAGGTACATGACCGATATGAGCACACGTATGCGATTGTGGGATGAGATAACATCAGACAAGGAACGACAATCGCATCCTGTCCTTGTTTCTCTAGGGTATCGCTTTTAGGGCCGAGATACGGGCTAAAAATGCTTTTTGACTTTTTGTGGCAGAGAGCAGTTACGCAACAAGGCTAATAAGCATTCACTTTTTGCAAATTTTATACTTGTAATTAAACTTGTTTTTTACTTGTAATTTTATACTTGTATTTATAATTAAAATTATACAATGCAACTAAATGTTGTACGATGATCAATAATAATAGTAGAATAATAGGTAACAGAATAAAAAAATACAAAATATGTAAGACACGGATGCTTATTAGATTTGATGATTTATTGTGACTATCGATATTTTACATATCATATCAAGCAGATAGAGAAATCGCACGGTTGTCAATTCTTGTTTGACATTATTGTTTAACAATTGTGATTACAATTTAACAATTGTAATATCGCAATTTCATAAACTAACAATTATATCTTTTTTCAATTGTACAGATCTTGTAAATACAGATATATAAGTATTGTGGATCACTAATATATCTCTCATATAATTAAATATATTATTAAAGTAAATCTCGATGAAACAATTTTAGAAAAAAATAGTTTCATAAGATAAAATAATTTATTTTTATTTAATATTTATGTTATTTTCATAAAGTGTTACGTACAAATAAAATATATTTTTTTTTTACGTACTGAATAACATATATTTTTATTAAAAATTATTTTCTTTTTTTTTTATTATCTTTGAAGTAAAAGGTTATAAACGTAAAAAGAATACAAGTATATAAAATAAATAATGATTAAATTGATCTTCCAACAATACAAAGTAGCTAAATGGGAAGCGTTCGATTTATCACGCCGTAGATCAGAGTTCGAATCTCTCGAGTTTGGCAAGCATTTTTTTTTTAATTTAAATTTTTCGTGTGCTCATATGCATTTGAAAAATATGATTATTATTAAAATTTGTTATATTTTCAGAATAAAGTTTATACAAAAATGGCAACCAGATAACTTTTGTGCTATTTCTCTATTCCGTTAATATGATACAGAAAGTATCGATAGTCACAAAACAACAAATCATCAAGTCTAACAAGCATCCGTGTCTTACATATTTTGTATTTATTTGTTCTGTTACCTATTATTTTATTATTATTATTGAATTACTATTATTATTATCATCATACAACATTTAATTGCATTGTATAATTTTAATTATAATTATAATTTAAACATATGTATATATTCACATATGTATATATGCAAGTAAATTAAAAATTTGTAATAAAATTTGTAAAAAGAATGCTTATTAGTCTTGTTGCATCTCTCTGACCCTAAAACTATATCCGTAATTCTAAGGTTGACCAATCACAATAATTCCATTCCTCAGAAGAATAACTATTCACGATTGGTCAATTTCACAACTAATATATTAAACCCGATTAAAGGCCGTATCACACTATGAATTGCGGACTTAATTCCGTTCGAGTTGACAATTGTGAATTGACCAATCAATCGGCAAATTGCTTTATTTTGATTGATCAATTCGCAATATCAAAATTATTATGATTAAAATGAGAATTAAAATGAAATGAAGATGAATCAAAATAAAACAGATGGAGATGCTTTATTCATTTCTTTAGTGCATAATCATTTCTATTTGTATAATAAAGAATTAAGTTAATAATAAAATTTAACTAAGGTAAACTGAAAAACTAAAAAGTTATTTATTAAGTTATTAAAAGTTATTATTTAAAAAACAGAATGTGTGAATAAAAATAGAAAATATTTTGAACATAGGTAATATATTTCTAAATTTGAATTATTCATTCAGTTCACTTTAATAGATATTTTGTAAGAAATCATTAATTCCCAGTAAAATTATATTAAGGGCCAACTTCACCATCCTCGGTTAAGTTAATCGATGTTAAAATCAGCAGAATGGCAATAGAAAATAGAGATGAATGAAAATCAAGCATGCTTATCATTTCAGTTGCCACCCTGCCGTCGGTTAATTTAATCGAAGGTGGTGAAATTGGCCCTAATTGAAATTAGTTTATTTGTGACATAATCTAGAAATTGCACTAATTTTATTGAGAAATTTAGATGTCGTAAATAGTCGACATGTCGGCTAGTGTCATAGTCTACAATTAAATAATTAATTAAAAATTAATTATAAACTAACAAACAAAAATAAATGCACTACATCATCTACAAACGAAATACAATTGATTACACACATAATTATTTAAAAAAATGTTGGTCGTCGGCTAACATCATACGAATTATTGCCGTGCGTTGGATGAAGGAAATATCTGGATGGAGCCTTTCGCCGTGGGGTTGAAAACAAAGGGGTAAGAGAATTGAAGTTCTAGGCCCACATTCATAGTCGATTCTTATATTTAAGATTGTCTTAAATATGGGCTTGGATCGACTTAAGACTCCAACCAATGAAATGGATGCACAGCCTCTTAAGACCATACTTGAGAAAATCTTAAATATACCCAGCAAACACGAACATATAACTATTATATTGTCATAATGAAACGAAATGTAACACGCAATATAACATGAATGTATCAGGTTATATACACAGGTTTACACATTATATACAGGTTAGTAGTAATTTTCTACTCATATAAATTACAGTTATATAACATTAATGTAAGAGATAAGTAACATGATACATTAATGTTATAGATAGATATATAAATTTATTGTGAATCCACTTGGGGTTACAATCTCTTACAATAATTACTTATAACTATCTTAACTCTAGTTTACAACTAACTTAACTCTAACTTATCTTAACATAATCTCTATTTCTACCCTACCTATACACACACACACACAACGCTATTTGTCCTACCCTAACTTGGGACCTCCGCTTCCGGCTCATATCATGTTTCCAATCCTTTCACACATCTCATTCACATATCCCACATCAATCCTCTCTCTCTCACCCACTCTTTCTCTCTCTCTCTCTCTCTCTCTCCGTCTTCTTCTCTCTATCTCTCCTCTTCTTGAATCTTATCCTCTATCTAATTCTCAATCCGATTTTGTCCCTCATCATTCTCTATCCCACGTCTTAATCTCTCTAATTCCCTTAACCATCCTTCTTCCTCACCTTTTTCTTTCAACACTTTTCCTAACATATTTTGCTACCTCTTCTCCACCCCCTAGTTCACACATCTTTCCCACACATGCTTCCACGTTTCCTCCTCCCTTCCACATAATCTACATTTTTTACTCTTTTCATCCTTCTAGTACCCCCTCATTTCATTTCCCAGCCTGTACGTTGCATCCTTTGCCATCTACTATCCCCCCAATTACTCTTCAGATACTCTGGTATCCCACTCTCCTTGATTTTTCCGTAGCACTTATTGTATCTTGACCCTTCTATCCTTTTCCAACGTTCCTTCTTATCCATCTCTATGTCCTTTTCACAAAATAGCCGAAGTCTAGCACTCCTTCCGATCTTTTCGTTTCTCCTCCACTATGCCCATACCTCTGTCTTCAAAGAACCCATATTTTTCTTCATCCCACTTCAATAGATCCTTCTTCTTCTTGTTCCTCTCCCTCAACTCTTCCCAACATCTCCTCGCAATCCCACTCCCCCTACCTTCTTCCAACCTTTTCTCAAATCCCCACACCCTTCTCGCGGCCCTACCTCTTAACTTCTCCATCTGCAATTCCTCCCTTGCCATATAGTCCGGCGTTCCCCATTCCATTCCTAACACCCATCTCAAATACCTTTCCTGTAGCTTCTCCAACTCCTTCCTCTCTCTCCATCCCCAAATTTCCTCCCCATACCCCACCACTACATTAATGTTATATAATTGTAATTTATATAACTTTTAAAAAGATTATCAAATATTTATATAACATGTATAAAAAATTAATAAAAAGTTATATATATAATAGTAATATAAGTTTTATAGAATTGAGTTACAAAAGTTATATATCTTTGTTATTAAATATAGAAGTGAGTTATAAAATTATATATCTTTATTACTATAAATGTACTCGGGAAAAAAAACCGATTTATAAATATAAATAAGGCAATATATATAAATATATATAAAATATACAAATATACAAATATTTATGATTATATATAACTTATATATAACTTATATATGATCGTATATCACACATAATTTCGTATAATATATACAGAAATTATCTGAATAAATGAAATCGGACATTTATCTGTCCGATTTTCCAAAAATTAGATCAATATCTGAATTTTCTCTATGGGAATCGTATAAGAAATTGAAATGATAGAAATAATAATATATGTTATTAGCCATATTTTGCAGACTTCATAGTATGAAGGATATAAACTATTAAGATGGCGGAATAGCCAGTAATCATATGAGTAGTAGGGGCCACTATGGGATGTCACAACAAACCTCTACCATGCGTCCCTGTGACTTCAGAAAGGGTCACTATGGAGCCGTCAAAACAAAGCCTCACTACGCGTCCTTGTGTTATGATAGAAGGTCACTATGGAACTGTCAACAATGGCGTCGTAGACATGCACGAGGCGTTCTAGACGATAACGTCATAGAGGGCCACTATGGGAACTGTCAACAATGTTGTCATAGACGTGCACGAGGCGTTCTAGACGATGACCTCATAGAGGGCCACCATGAGGACTGTCAATAATGTTGTCTTCCATGTGCACAAGCTATTATAGTGCTCCTCTATGACGTCATGATTGTAGTCGGCAGGAAAAAAGCAAGCCTGATTGAACAGGTGGAGGGAGCGTAAGAGTCGGTGACGTAGATAGCTATGAGGAAATTAATTATTATTTATTTATTTTTTGCTGATGTGTGACAATAGTCGGTCTCGATCCAGTGTTCCTGATTCCAGTGATCCTCTGTGTTTCTACTCATGGTCTTAGTATGGTGAGCTAAACAAAATCTTAATAAAGTAAGGTTGGACAAGGTATTTATGACGAGTGTCCGCCATGTTGGAGTCCACTACGTGGATAGCTATAAATCGGAAAATAATAATTATTTATTTATTTTTTCTTGCTGTGGCAAGTGCATGTGACATATTCGGTCTCGATCCGGGGTCCTCTGCGTTTCCAATCATGATCCTAGTATGGAGGGCTAAATGGAATCTTGATAGAGCAAAGTTAAATGAGGTATTTATGAGTGGCCGTCGCCGCCATGTTGGAGTTCGTCGCGTAAATAGTTATAGATTGGAAAATAATTATTATATATTTATTTATTTTTTCTACTGAGTGCCAAGAGTCGGTCTTGAACCTGGGTCCTCTGCGTTCCCGGGCAAGATTCTAGTATTGTTGGTTATCTGAATCTTATTGTAATAAGAGAAAATGACGAGTGTCCGCCGCCGCCATGTTAAGTTCTGAATGCACCACATGGACTATTTATAAGTTGGAAAATTATTTCTACATGTTGTCTCTGAGACGTGGGTCTTGGCGGACATATTGTGTTGCGTAGAGGAAAACGGTCCATGATTCATCGAGAGAAAATGACATTAACGCTAGTTTGACTTATGATGAAAGTAATTGTTATTGTTGAGAGAGGATAGAGATATGCGGCGGTGTAAAAAGGAAGAAAGGAAAGAAAAGAAATTAAACGATTTAAGGAAAAAGTTTTTTGTTTATTGACGTTAATTTTTTCATACAATGATATGTCGATTACAAACAATTAATCTTAATACATAAACTTATACTATATATGTTGTGCGCTGTTTCTCATGTTTCTTTTTTTTACGAAAAAAAATTTTACGATATAATTGTACGATTAAACGATCGTTATGTTTACAGTCTTTGGTAAAAAGAATGAGAAATCGATCAAGATCATAATCGCTACTCATATAATATAAAAATACACAGCTGTATTGTCCGCATGTTTGAGAGAAAAATCCTTGCAATTGTTGGGTATTCCATCGATGGACGATGTAGTTTCGACGAAGTCGGAGGAGAAATCCAGGATACAACGGAGGCATCTCCTAGCTATCAAAGTATGTACCAGTGTCATGCTTGTCGAGGAAACAGGCGATCCAATGTTCTCCAGGGTGGTTGAGATTATCGGTATTAGCAACGATGGCTGTCGATCTCGTCCACACTCTCGGAACTCTATCGGCAGGATAAACTCCCACATGTTTGGCATCGAGGTGGCGCAGTGCTTGCAGAATTTCGCGCGAGTTCATTATTTTGATTAAAAGATGGACGAACAAGCGGAATTTTATATTCAATAAATTCAGTTTTTATCTCCTATTTCGTTTATGTCCATGTCGTCTTGTAACGTCGAGTTTTCAACGATTTCTCGGGTGAAAATAGTAGATACTTTGTGCTTGCTTATATCTATCTCGTTATTCGTCTGTGTTTCAATATTTTTATTTATGAGCCGGAAAACTTCTTTCCCGCTACCGATTTCTTCGCTCTCATTATCATCGTTGCTTATTTCCCAATTATCAGGAGAACAGCAAGTAGCCAGAGTTAACAATATTATTTCGCTCGACCAGCCAATATTTTAATTTGTACGCGTTG
This sequence comes from Cataglyphis rosenhaueri, assembly GCA_039654425.1. NCBI lineage: Eukaryota > Metazoa > Arthropoda > Insecta > Hymenoptera > Formicidae > Cataglyphis > Cataglyphis rosenhaueri. Next base: position 1,669,810 of record JBCEWD010000121.1, read on the forward strand.
TGTAATACGCAATGGAAGATTTCAAATTTTCGAAATTCATGATAGCCGCAATATCGTCCGTGCTTTTCTCCTGTTGTCAGATCTTTGAATGCAGGGGAAATACCTTCCAAATTATATCTCTGGAGAGTAGATTCCATAAGTAGCTTGCTTTTTCGCTACCTCTGACGTAAATATAGCCCGCACATCTTGTAATTTCTCGTAGATGCGTTGTAAAATATTTTGGATTAGCTTCACCGTCGAACTACTTGGTATTTGTGATAATGACGCGTGGGCCAATTGTTCTCTTGTCTCGCTTTTTCCGATAATTCGCCAAACGGATGCGGCGGCAACATTATCCAATGGCCGACGAATGGAGCGTCAATCACGGCGACTTCTTTAAGGACAAACTTCTCCTCAGCATTACGAAAATCTTATATGTCGACGACTATATCCATATTATCACGGAAACTGAAGCACTTTCGTGGTTTAAGCTCTTCGCGAAGCGCCGATGTTCATTTCTCGAATCAAACTGAATTTTTTTTTGTTACTTTGTATATTTGTTGATCTTTTAGTCAATGCCATCGCCGTTGATTTTGATCGAGCGTGGAGGGAGAAAAATGGGGGAAATTTTCTAACCGTGTATTATGCTGTAACGAACAAATACACGAGTGCGCGATAGAAATTTAACTGGCAAAATCGATGACTTGATGTGACGAATCAATTTCTATAACATTGTCAAATTTGCGTAAATAATACAGTTAACAGTCTCGCTGAGAGCCTTCTAAAATCGCACTTCTAAGCGCAAACTGCCGTGTCTCGCAAGATTCCAGTGTCCGGCATAATTAGCCGATAGATCGGGCGTGAGATCAAAAACGAATAGCGTGTAACTTTTGGAATAATCGTCTCTACTTATAGAATTTCTCTCGTTCAAAAAATGGATACCTGTTCCAGTGAAGAGCGTTTGATAAGCTTCGTCGTAAAGCGGTTCCTCCGGCGTGAAAACCGGCTGTAGCGGTCTACTGGGAATTTGCATACCATCGATGTACAGAGAGAAGAAATTTATTCAGTAATTTTGAAAAATTTGAAAAATAAAGGGATTTAATTTTCTATCACTGTTAAATGCTTTATTATTGACAAAGTCGATTATTATTCTTTTCGGAAGTTGACCTAGTATTACATTATCTAACGATTCGCCTACAACACTATGTATCGTGAACGTTTTAACCTCGACCTTCGTGAATGGATACTTGACTGTAACTCTGCTCAACATTCTAGCATGTGCTAGCAATAGCCCGGCGCTTATCTTCGCTCTTCTCACAAGGAAGCTTGCGTCCAGCATATGAATTTTCGATGACGAGCCGTTTCTCTCCATGAGACAGAACGAATCTTTCGAACGGATGAGTCTTAGACATACTTTTACGCCGTTAATTAAAAATTTATCTGGATTGAAAACGTTGCAATGGAGATGTCTTATGAGATCTAGCGCCCGCCATCCTCGAATGTAATAAGCGCGTCTCACGAGAGCGGAATTTGTCGTTTTTGATTCCACCGGTTCGTCCATTCGTCCGGTAGTATCCGCGTGCCATAGACACGAAGCTAGATGGGAAATTTTTGATAATGAAGAATAATTTAACAACGCCTCAATGTAGGTGCGGTACGCGTAAGCGTTGTTTGGCAGCGATATGAGCTTCTGATTGAAATACACGTCGATCTGATTGTAGATAAAATGAAATAAATGATTTATGGGGCCTAAATTGTCCGCTGCCGCCCGCCCCCACAACATGTCCCGTGGAACCACCTGACGTTTCTACGCGTACGTGAAGATTCAGCGTGGTGTGGTGAGATCTAAATATTCTTCTCCGTGGCCGGGAATAACGAATTCTATCGGCGAGTCGTCCGAGAACGAAGTCACGGGTTTGTAATGAATCTATTGTAAAAACTCTCGATACTAGTTTGCATGGGCAGTAAGGAAAAGAGATCGAATTCACTCTTTAAATACTCGCTCGAATGCGTGTGAAGAAAGGACATGTTTTTTAATCATCGCAAATTTTTACTTTGTCGTCGCTGTAATTCTCGCTTTCAAAGGTATTTATACGATCGTTTAAGAAAATATGTCGAAAATATACGGTGCGCTTTTTACCGATTTGACGACGTTTAATGGATGTCTTAAAAAGTCTTTTCACTGCTTTTCTCCTTCTCCTCTTATTGCCCGCCGACCGTGTATTGGTTCATTTTTTTTGCCGAGTCTCTTCGACAAATTTTTCTTACTTGTCCCACGACGTTTATGTATTCCCGCAGATTTAGCGATGCGTGTGTCGAGCCCGATGAAAAAAAACTGAGCTACATGCATTTTCGCATCCGTCTTATATCCCGAACCTTTCATTAGACTGCTTATTTTTTCTTTAGCTTTTCTTTTAAGATTATCGCGCTATTCTTCAAATCGATGTTTAACCGCCACCTTATACGGCATATTATTTTCAACATCGTCGATTATATTAACGCTGGCACGTAAAGCTTCTTTCCCCACAGCCCATACGGCTCTACTTAAATAGCGTAGTACACATCTGAACAATCTTCCGAGAAAACTGCCGATACCATGACCGCGTTGATAGGATGATCCAACGAAAACTCGCGGAATTCCACCATTCCGACTATCGCCATTTTGTAATTCGTCGTGATACATCGAATAATAATCCATTAACATTCGAAATTTTTTTTCCGTTACCATGGATATAAAATTTTTTGTAATATCTAGTCGATACATTTAAAGTAATGTCATCATTAACGTTCCGAATTTGAATGGTATACTCTGTCCCAGCTGATTTCTTATATCTTATTTCGATTGTACGAAAGCACGTTTGACGCAGGGCTATGTCTTACGCGGGTGAGAAATGCTTTATTTGCGTGGATGCAAATAAATCACGTAATCGTTTCGAGCATCGTGCGTGATTATTCGCAGAAGAGAAGTACATCGCCCGTAATATAATTCACAAATATCGCAATAGACAAAGAGTTTGTCGGGAATTCCGCGCAACAAACTAGCCGATTCGTTGGCTATTATCATGCGACTGTGCGGGAGTACAAATAATAGCAAATAATAAACTTCATCGTAAACCTACGCAGGTAAAACGTCAGATATAACGGAACTACTTTCTAGTTTAATGAGTTTCTTCGTATTTTCGTATGCCGATATGTATTTCGATGCCGATTTCATTGTAAAACCATGTTGGAAATGTTTGTGGAATAGGATCGCTATCGAGCTGATTCAGATCTCTATGCTTAACATGCGTGTCAAAATCGAGTATTCGTTGAAGTTTGTCGGAGAAATTTACATAATGAGTTATATCACATTTTTCTTCTTCACAGGAAAGTTTTATAACAATTTTACCACCAATGACAACCTCAAATTGCCAAACGATATGCGAGGCCACCGATTCGGCAGTATAATTCACAGCCTCTATAATATCTCGCACAGTCGAGTAAATTCCCAAAGGTACTTGCGCTTTCATAGCGTTAATTATCTTATCGCGCTCTGTAATATCGATGAATCTCATTAATCCTTCTCCGGGCTGTATATGTAAAAAACTACACGGAAATTAAATCTCCGTGAGCTACTTCCCAGCGTCTGTGCAAGTCTACACGCTGAGGTAATTCGGTGCTGGAACAGGTAGTTTTATACTCCGGAAAGTAGCGCATGCTGCTATTGCTCGGAAAAATCATATAAAATTCATTCTTCCTCATTTTTATCCAAAGCCTTTAAGCTCGCAGCGGGTATCTAAGAATCGAATTTTGAAGGATATCCTTGCCAGCTAAATAATAATTGTTTATTATTTCCACGGCCCCTGCTTTTTATCACACGATCGACGATAAATTCTTCTCTCTGTAAATCTTTAATAATGATGTTAATTCTTGTTCGTAAAAAACCGATGTTAATTCTTGTTCGTAAAAAATCCCGTCAATAACTTCGCCCGCTAAAGCTTAATTCGTAAACACGTGGTTTTCTCCACTCGAGAACACGACGAATTTGAAATACTTCTTTGCTCCACTTTACCTCGTATCCTTTCTCAAAGATTATTTTTGTTCTACTGATTCGCTCGAAATCGCCTACACTATATTTAGCTTTTTTCCGCAATTTTGTTTCCGAACATTATTAGCGTCGCCGTCGCCGTCCCAATGGCAATTCATATTTTTACGCGCGATACGTGCATTTTCCAACGTAACGACTGCAGGCTGCATCTTGATGGTGGAATGTATGATTGTAAGGGTATGATTGTAAGCGTGAACGATATCCTGCAAAACATCGCTGTAGCGTCACATGTTCTTATGCGCCACATCCTTGAGTGTTCTATTAAATCGCTCCACTACAGCTGCTTTAACATCGGGATTATGAGTTACGCGAAACAAATGTCTTTTTCTTTTGAGAAATTCTGTGCATGACGAGCAATAAATTTTTTACCCTTGTTGGTCTGCAAGTATACGGGAAGGCGATTATTGTTTCTCGAGAATATATGCTAAAAGGCTTTTATTACACAAGAGCTGGTTTTATCGCGTAAAGATTCTACCCATACGAATTTATTGAGCACGTCAATAACCATCAGTATATACGAATATCCGTCGTTATAGTTCGAAGATCGATTAAATCAGTCTCCCACAAATCATCGATATTTGTCACGTTATAGTGTAATCGTGGAAATTTTCGTCAAATCGGCCGATGCAGCGTGTACGCATCTTACGATTTAAGCCAGTCGGCGACTTCGTTACGCGTGAAATTTCATTTAGCGGCTCGCGATAAATTTTCCATTGCCGAATAGCCTGCATAGTGCGCGGGATTGTAATATAATTTTTCAAATTCCATCATTTGAGTTTGCTCCAGTCGAGTAAACCTTTTCTCTTTTTTGTCGAAGAATTTACATAGCTCGACAATGTTTCGTCATCCTCGTCGGCGGACACAAATGTCGCATCTCCTTCGGTCTCATTTCCGCTAGCTTAAGTCTGTAAGATTTTGAACAGTCGAGTGACGTTTTCGGAGTGGAACTTCCGCGCGGTAACACCGCGGTTTTAATACGTTAAGATCGCGCGAGCATATATAATAAATCGCGATTTCCTATGAGATTGAAGGGTGTGCCTCCCTAAGGGTCGTGCAGTAACTGTGCAAATCGAAGTCTTCCGGTTGCTTTTTATCTCGCGTATCGCGTCATTTATAAGATCCGCGATATTCGAATCCGCTATGATGGTACCGTCTATCGTTACGATTCCTCGCCTATCCCAATTAATCTTAGACGGTGGAATATCTATCGAGTATTTTAATAGCGCGCGTGCTTTGTCGGGATAAGTTTTCGGCACCTTATCGAATATGTTTTTGATCGTTTCAGCCGATTGAGCGCGTTTTTTCTCGAAACTTTTACTACTATTGCGGTTACCGCTATCGCCATGCTCGCTGCTAATTATAGTTAGCGTTTCTATAAGTTTGTCATTATCATCATCGCCGTCGTTCGTGTCTTCGTTCTGCTTACTGCTTTTATCCTCGTCTTCGTTACCTTGTATATTATTACACAAGCGTTTTTTCGCTTCCCGACTAAAGTGAAGATAACGTTGGAGTATTTCTTTGTACAATTTCCATTTTTCGTCCTCGTCGATAGGAGACGCGCTGTTGAGAATACGCCACATCTCCGCGTCGACTCGCATAAAAGCGTTCCCGGGATCCGTACGGTATTATTATTATTATTATTACCATTAACATTTTCCTCATTTAATATTTCCGAATTTTTCCTCGCTGAATTATCAACCGGTGTGATGGGCGATATTACCGGCTGTTGTTGTTGTTGTTGTTGCATACGTTGCATTCTCTCGAGATTTTCCGTAGAAATCAAAACCATTTTTTAGCTCTCTCCATTATTATATTAACGCGGTGCTGCTGCAGTTAATTTTTAATTTAAAACTTATTTATTATTATTATTGCGGTTGTTTTCCCATATATATAGAGAATGTACAAATATATGGAGATTGTTTTTTTTATTTCATTCTCCGATAATTAGTGATAACACAGCTCCTAGTATAGGAGCAGTAAGATAAGGCAAGAATCCGCTTTGTTGTATCAAAAGCTTTCTTTTAGCCTTCCAATTACTGTGTTTTGCCGCGACACGACGTAGGAACGTTTTATATTTGACTAAGCGCTTTTTATTGTTACAGCGGAGCGGCACGTTGCCCTTCAGCGTATTGAAAATACATTCTTGAATACACTTTACGAATTTATCGTCTGTAAGAACGATATTCTTTGATTTGTTTTAAATAGCACAGAGTTTTTAAAAGGCACGCGTTTCTCTCACCGATAGACCGTCTAGCGTTCTCTATCGCTCTATCCGCTGTCGACGGCATCGACTTTTTATTACTCTTCACTTCTTTTCTCACCATTACGCTGTAATTACGCGATTGACGAGTTGTGAGCGTGATATTATCTTTTTATACAAGCCTGCATTGCTCGATCTGCGCGGTATGTAGGCGTAATGCCGTGTATCATCGGGGAAGATGGACGTTCGAAATCGATATTTATCTGAAGTTGATTGCTTTAAATCGAACAATAAATATCCGTGAGGTCTCGAAGTAGCGTCGTAGTACGCTTCTTCCATAAATTTCGGATCGTCGGGATATACTTGACGCGCTAAATGACGAATTTGAGCGCGATCGCGGGGATTTTTGAAAACTATTATATAATTCGCATTGAGAGATATGTCGCGCTGTCCGCGTTCTTGATGAAAAAGATTTTGCGAGATGAGTATAACGCTGAGATTCTTATGATAACTTCCTTTAGTAAATAGATCCACGATAGCGTCGCACAACGACGATTCCCTCATAAGATCGTCGATTATCACCAATTTCGGGGAGAGTGGATCGTTGGAATAATCTTCCGGACGCGGTAAACCCTCGCGAAATTTGATTATATTCTTTTTCGATTTTACCATAGTTATTAGCATATTCGTTCTTTCTTATTTTTTTCTCTCCTTCCACTTCTGTTTCTTCACTCGCGACGCATTGTAAGCGCTGATACGCATCCTGCCACTTGGCGTAATAAAATAAAATTCTCTCGAATCAAACGTCCGACATGGTGGATAAGTGGCAAAGAAAGATTTTCACGAAAATTGTTTTTCCGCATCCCGTAAGCCCGCAGACGATCGACGTCCAAGGATGTTTCCAGCATACATCCATTTTGCGAAATGAACCATTTGTCATTTGTCATGCACTTTCATAAATAAAAAAAATAAGTCTAAGGAATATTTAATAATATTGACGCGAGTAAGAATACGCACGAGCGTCTAAAATTTTTTAACATTAACAATCCCCCGTCGGTATGGCTGGGATGGTTAGGGCGGGAATAATAAGCTTATTTGCGCTCCGGGGGCCCCACCGCGGCGACCGCATGTTCGCTCTATCGTTTTTCTGCGCGCGCACGAGCGGAAAGCACCGCGGCCTATTAGCTGATAAGCAGCCGCGGGTGCGACGCGAGTAAGCATATTCGCGGGGGTGAGCTCTCGCTAGCGTTTTTTGAGCACCGCTGCTTACGAGCTTATAGGCGGTACTCCGCTGAATCGCTTGAAATAAGATTGTTTGAACGCTCTGGCTATCGTTTTAATTTACGCTTCGTTACTATTAAATTATGCCGCCGCATATCTTAGACGGGTTCTAAGGGCGGCTATAAAGGAATGAAGGAAATAAATTTAGGTAAAGTAAAGGAGAAAATAATCTGACGCTTTTTTTTAAACGAAAAAAATTCCATGTTTATTGATAATAATTTTATTTTTACACAATTAAGATTTATTTTTTTTTAGTTAAATTATATATAAGCGGTTTCATCGAATCAACGGAAAATAATTTCACAATTACAATATTAAAATATACAGCTGAAAATGTTATGATGATTAATTAAAGATTTAATCGATGACTAATATCCAATTAAATGACTAATGTCGGTGAACGACTAAAAATTATATTTTATATAGTAATTAAAAGTAATAATAATAATAATAATAGAATATTAAATATTCGTCGTAGGATGGAGACTTATAGGCGAGTCTCTAGTAGGCATTTATTCTGGAAATAAAATAGTTTCATCAACAATTTAACATCGAATAATAATAATTTATTTCATAATACATTCTTTTTTTTTGAACACATTGTAAGAACATAATGAGAAAAGGGGGATAAGGTAAAATAAAAAGTACAGCGTTGTTTTTTTTTTTTTAAAGACAGAAAAAATATCTTGTTTTTATTGAAAAATAAATTTTTGTTTATTCACAGCAACTTTTGTTATTCGTAAAATTAAGAATTGCGTTTTGACAAAATTACTCGGACAATTTTGTTGAATCGAAGTAAAAACAACTCTTCGAAAACAATATTAAAATATACATCCAAAAATGTTAAATTATTTATTTGCGTCTGTACGTTACGTTCAATTTCTCGGTAGTTACCCTTAATCGTAAGTTTTATAATTTGACAATTTATGTACGATGCGGGAAGTTTCAGTTCAATTTCGGCGATTAAATATTTGGCACACTCATTGACGACACAAGTTAACCGAGACAAATGCGCGTTCACGCATTTTACAATGTTTTCCAGTCCCTGGAAAGTAGTTTTCTTCATCAGGATGGAAACACCATAGGTTTTTCGCTTTTTTGTCGGTGGCTACGCCTGCTCCTCCATCTCGCCGCTATCCGTGGCCTATTCGGCGTTCTCCTTGTACGTCACTATTATAGACCGCGTCCCATAAGCAGTAATGAAGTGGTGGATTAATAATAATCGGACTCGCTTGATTTTTAGACTCTCGTTCAAATACAAGCTCATATGTTCCATATAGGCTTGGAATTGCGTGTCTCACACGTGTCGATGTCGAGGCAAATTCCGTCGACGTAATTGCCCGTTAATTTTACAATCGGCGCGAAACAGCTCTCTTTTATCGCCTGCAATCCCACTTGTAACTTTTTGGTGTAAGACATTCAATCCATACGTTATCGACAGAAATAAATAACGCTGCTCGTTTCTTCTGTCGTTGCTGCCGCTCTCGACGTTCGACGTTTTGTCGGTATCACAAACGTGGGCAGAATTCACAAAACTGGATACTTCCTTAGGTGCAGCCATTGTTAACACTTCTTGAAAAATAATCATGACAACGTGGTAGTAAATGACAACAAGGAACTTTTCCAACACGAAAGTAAGCCTTCGAACGACTGAACTCGAATGAACATGGATTCCCGATTTTTCGTGGGAAATATCACCTCGAAATCTAAAATGAGCAGGAGGGAGAAAAGGAATTTGTATGTATTTCTAAATAATCTTGTATATTTCTCAATAAAGTGAAATTAAAAATTCTCATTCACCCTGTCAGCGATTAATAATTTTGATTATTCGCTGCTTAGGTATTTAATTAATCATCGACAAGTAATATGTTTTCTAATTTCACGGCTTTCTACAATCGTCATCGAAGTAAATCATTAACGATGAATAATAAAATAAAATTTGTACGCCTGTAATTAAATAAGCGGAGAAATTTAAAACTTTCGAATTTGTCAATGGTTATTAATTTTAATTATTTAGTTAATAATTTAATTATTCACCGTGCGACAAGCAATATTTATTCTAATTTTCTCGTTTCCATATAACGCTGTCTAAGTAAACGATTAACCGATGAATAACTTAAATGATAAATAATTAAAAATTTATTTTCGAATTTATTGTTATAGCCCAACTAGCTATAACCAAATTATTATTAATTTAAAGTATTTTTTAATACGCCTTCCATCTATAGCGAGATATCGTGAAAGGCGTATAATGTTACGAGCGCGAAACGCTGACGAAGCGAGCCACGCGCCGAGGCTATGCGAGCGCGAAGAAGATCGAACCACCGGAAATGCAAGGAATTTCGATCGAACGATCTTAACTTGCATTTCGGCCTAACAATTCAAAACAAGCGACACAACCATATATGATCATTTCGCTAAGGGATTCCCTCCAAAAAATCAACCAAACAGAAGGCAATAAAAGATACCACCGCGAATACGCGGCGGACAGTTTTGATTATCAATCTGTATCGAACAGTTATTATTAACGAGTGATATCGGACAGTTACCGCGATCAACCTAACTCAAAGAATCGCTAGTCTAGCCGCGACACGAATTGTTACCCGAACGAAGTCACAGCTGATCTCGCGACCGTGACCGAGATATCAGGCTCACGCCGACGTAATTCTACATTGTGATACGAATAGCTGTGAAGGGGAACGACAGGTAAAAGGAAGCTACTCAAAATAAGGAAATAAAAATTGTTTATTTAAATAAAAAAAGGAAAACATATTGTTCCTCCTCTGCCGGCTCCCAACCCGGTCCTCGGCTCCCCAGCTTTAGTGGTGAATCCAAAAAAACCCAGTGCCTCCCCCCGAGGCACAACAAATTGGTGGCAGCCATTGGTGGGATCGCCACAGGATCGGCAAGAACAGCCGAGAAGATCTGAAAAAGTCCAAAGCAAAAGAGTTAAAACAGGCACGTCAGTAGACAATAAAATAAAGCTGACGGAGACAACAGCGAAAGCAACATAGACAGACGATAAGCAATCAGACGAAAACCAAGCAGCTGAAACTCGAGTAGGATCTCCAGAGTCCAAGGACCAGCACAGATTCTCGACACCTCAACAAACAACGCATCGTTCCTGAGCAACAACCCTGTACAACGAGTCCCGAGCCGTCGTACTAACCGCCAAGCGAAGGATAGCTGTATCTGCGAGCGACCATGCGAACCATCTTATTACTGTAAGTCCGTACAATAATTATAATTGTGTTAATGTCGGAAGGCTCTAACGTACCGAAGCGACCAATTGCGAACCGATCGTGGTTACATAGCGAACCGGCTCGACGAGCAAGTTTATGTTTATCGCCGCAAGACAATTTAGATAGCGCGCGAAGAAATTTAGAAACACAATACTCGAGCGAAAGCGAATCCGAACTACCAGAAAACGTCATTACCGAACGAGAATTTTCGTTAATAGTTTCGACGAAAGCCTATTCCCGAATAACACGACTGACACCCCACTGACAACACTCAACGCGATACTAGACGAACGAGACCGTACCGTAGCAGGACTCCGAGTAGAGTATCCTTACGACGAGAATTTTCGTAAACCTCATACCAAAGCGATCGATTTGATCCGGAAGAGATCTATAGTGCACAGGCGAATAATATGGCCGAAGCACGATTCCCGCAAGATCACACTCCCGTGAACATACCGCAAGGCACAATAGACAACGAGATCGAAAACATGCGTCCATCCATTCGACAGATGGGTCAAACTATAGCAGAGGCGGATAATACCCCGCCCATAAATCGCGAAGAAAGGATAAAATACGCGCATTTACTTGATGTTCTAAACGACCTACGCGCAAATATGAACTCTCTAAATCAGCAAATGACCGCGATGGAAAACACATCGAGAAAAATGCCCCGCCAAGACTATCGCGATAGAGAGCAAGATAACAACGCATTTGATGAAACATACGGACGGATTAATCGCGACATTCGAAACAGAAGAAGCATCGCACCACATTACGTACCGCTAAAAGAAGCAAAGATGATAATCCCCGAATTTGACAGAACGTCGCGACATAAATTACAAGAATTTTTGAATGCCTGCACGTACGGAACATAAATCCCGCAGATGAAGAATCGTTAATGCAAGCAATTTTATATACCAAACTAAAAGAAAAAGCCATGCAGGATTTCGAGACGCGAGATATACAAAAACGTTCGAAGAATTAAAGCATCAACTCGAGACTTGTTATCAGACTAAACAAAGTACTACACATTTACAGATCGAATTTAATTCATTAAAGCAAAAATTAAATGAAACCGCGCACGCGTTTGGACAACGAGTTGATCTACTAGCAATGAAATTATTCGACTCTATGATCGAAGGGGAAGAACACCCCGCACATTCAAAGCGCACAATTCACGAAACAATTAAGGAACAAGCATTAATAAATTTTCAAATCGGACTTCGCGACTCAAAGTGCTCGTACGCGCCCAAAGATATACGACGCTGCAAGAGGCGATAACGGGCGCGAGCGCCGAAGAAAAATTATTTGGACCGACAAAATCAAATTACTTGTATAGTAAGAACAAATTCGACTCATCTGAGTTGCGACAAAATCGAAGTTCGACCCCTCAATGCTTTAAATGCAAAAAGAACGGTTATTACGGACGCGACTGTCGAAGCCGATACGCGCTTTCAAAACCGGAGATATCCCCACGAATAAACACAATAAACAAATATTGCAAATACTGCAAAAAATCCGGGCACAATCGTGAAGAATGTTGGAGCTTAAACGGACGATCGAGAACACACGCGGATAAATCAAAGGAAAATAATATAAACCAAACGAAAAAATTCCCGAGTCGAAAAGACCACCGCGTCAATTTAAACAAAATTCGGAATACGACAATAGCAACACGGAAGAAAAGGATAACTTTATAAAGAAAACGCGACCCTCAGCCGAATATCGGGTTACACACATAAAAGAAGTATCGCGTAATCAAGCAAAAAACGAATTATTGTTAGTAACCATTCCCATGCAACAAATAAAAAATGAGGAAATGCAAATGTTATATGATTCAGGCTCTACTATATCATTAATAAAATTAAACATTTAAAAGACGATACGCTCAATCAAAAAGAAAAAATTGCTCTCACCGAAGTAATCGGACACAAAATAACACGTCACTCAATAAGTCCCCGGTCTGACACATATATGGCAACATTGTTGACAAACCCACGTGATTTCCGGATAGTACTAACCTTCAAACAGTACGTGTCAAAATTTCATGGCATTCTGACCGTTAGTTTAGAGGTTACAGTCGTTTTAGTGACCCCAGTTTTGTATGTTTGCCGCGTTTGCTCACACCGGACCAGAAACAACAACGCGTCGACGATTCAGAGCGCTGTTTGGAGCTGTTCAAGCGAAATAAAAAGGATTTCTTGCGTCGGTATGTGACAATATATGAAACATGGATCCACCACTACACGCCTGAATAAAAAAGATCGTCAGCTGAGTGGACAGCAGCCGGTGAAAATCGTCCAAAGCGACCAAAAAGTCGGCTGGCAAGATTATGGCATCCGTATTTTGAGACGCGCATGGAATTTTGTTCATCGACTATCTTGAGAAAGGCAAAACTATTAATAGTGAATATTACATGGCATTATTGGATCGAATAAGACTGGAGGCTTATTGAGAGATGTGTTATACACCGTCGGAAAGATATACGGAACAATTAGAATAAACAACCAACAAGTAAAACATGCATTTTACGTGGTAAGAGACGATTACAATCGAATATGAAGGGATTTTAGGAATCGATTTCTTTCGTCAACATTCTGTAACCTGTCACTATAAATACAATTAAATCCAATTAAAAATAGGAAACGCCGTGCTAAACTTCCATCCATTTAATAAAATAATTTTTTAAAAGCCGCGCAGTGAAACGAATAAAGGCAAGAACGGATCAGAACCGAATAGGGATTGTTCGCGCAGAAGAAAAAGCATCTGGAATATATATCGGGAACTGTATAGTAAACGCCGCGAACTACACATACCCCGTTAGCGTCATTAATACACAGACAGAGAAGTCGAGATGCATGCCTCATATCGCACTCGAAGAAGTAGAGAGCGACACGACGTCTGAAATGTATACGATACACAAGAAATAATTTAAAACCTAAAATCTCGCGAAACGCACACATCTGACAATTGTTGCGCATCCAGCACCTAAATGTCGAAGAAAAATATGCACTCTTACGGATATGCGAAGATTTTTGTGATATATTCCATGTGGACGAAGAGCGACTGACATGCACCACGACAGTCGAACACGAGATAAACACGCGCGCCGATACCTCGCCGGTGAACATGAGACCGAATCGCCTTCCAGAGAAGCACAAGATGGAAGTAAACAAACAAGTGCAACAAATGCTAAAGGACCGAATTATACGGCCAATGGAATGCACCATTATTAGTGGTACCGAAAAAGACAGATGCGTCGGGAAAATCTAAGCTCAGAGCAATAATAGACTTCCGAAAGCTGAACGACCTAACAATAGGCGATTCATTTCCACTGCCCAACATTATGGATATATTGGACCAGTTAGGAAACGCTAAATATTTTACTACTCTAGATTTG
>JBCEWD010000121.1:1697297-1722003 GCA_039654425.1 Cataglyphis rosenhaueri
TATCCTTACGACGAGAATTTTCGTTAACCTCTTACGAAAGCGATCGATTTGATCCGGAAGAGATCTATAGTACACAGTCGAATAATATGGCCGAAGCACGATTCCCGCAAGATCACACTCCCGTGAACATACCGCAAGGCGCAGTAGAAATCGAGATCGAAAACATGCGTCAATCCATCCGACAGATGGGTCAAACTATAACAGAAGCGGAGAATACTCCGCCCATAAATCGCGAAGAAAGGATAGAAAACGCGCATTTACTTGATGTCCTAAACGACCTACGGGCGAAAATAAATTCTCTAAATCGGCGAATGACCGCGATGGAAAACACATCGAGAGAACTGCCCCGTCAAGACTATTGCGATAGAGAGCGAGATAACAACGGGTTTGACGAATCATATGGACGAACTAGCCGCGACACGAAACAGAATCCGAACGAAGCCTCAGCTGATCGCGCGACCGTGACCGAGATATCAGACTCGCGCGACGTTATCCTATACCGTGACACCCGGCGCGTGCCGTCGACACTCTACAAAGAGCTACAAATAATTGTGAAGGATAACTTTCGGAACAAAAGAAGCAACTCGATTTATATAAATAAATCTACTTTATTTGATACTAATAAGAGTTCTACAATCACCGGCTCCCGACCCGGTCCTCGGCTCTTAAGCCCTTAGTGGCAAAGATCCCAAATACTCCATGCCTCCCCGCGGAGGCACAACAAAATTGGTGGCAGCGGTGGGAATCGCGACATTCGAAACAGCAATGTCTCGCTATAGTCGGAAGGCGTATTAAAAAATACTTTAAATTTATAATAATTCGGTTATAGCTAGTTGGGCTATAACAAATACTAAAAATATATGTGTGTGTATATAATATATGTTTCTATATATTTTAGTATATTGATTAATACATGATACAATGTAATACATTCGCTTATGTTCTTTCTTATTTTAAACGATGGGAAATATTTTTACCTATAATGTGATTGCTAAGTCAAATTTGTTCTATTATTTCGTATGTTCTCTTACGTCTGGTAAAATATAATTTTTCTTTTTTCTTTGTTAAAATTATTATTATTGTGATTCATGTTCTGATCCTAAGTCCATCTGAGAATTCTCATAATTATTTATTAATTTTGATGTATGAAATTCGTAAGCGGTTTGGGTGTACAATTCGACTTTTTTTTATTCTAATTTTTACGATATTTTTATTTAGAATTTCTAAAATTTTATGAGGCCCACTATATTGATCTCCGAATTTAACTGGTTTTGGACCTTTTTTGATAAAAATACTTGGTCTGCCGGTTTAAAAATTTGCGGATTGATTTTTCTATAGTAAAAATTTTTTTATTTAATTTTGGTCTGAATAACATTATCGCGTGCTTTTTCCTGAATTGTGAAAGTGAAGTTGAGTGACAAAATTTATTAAATATTCATCGTAATTTGCTAATTTATCTTCAGGAGGTAGAAGTTCGTTTAATGGAACACATGCTATCTTTCCAAAAACCGTTCGTAGGAGTGTGCTTTGTTGCTTCATGCCACACTTGCTTCATGTACATGTTGCTTCATGCCACACTTGTATTATAATTAATATGGCAAGGCTGATCCATCTATCCCATTGTTTTTGTTTGCGAATTGTTTTAAACATTCGCCTAATGCGTGATGTGATCTTTCTAAAGATCCGTTTGACTGAGGTTTGATAATTTTCCTCTCCAAGGATTTTTGAGTCATTTAATTTTTTATTTTTTCTTTCGATTTTATTTTTTATTTTATTTTCATTTTTAATTTAATTTTGATTTATTATTTTTTCTTTGTCTTCATGATAAATTTCTTTGATAATTCTTTCTTTATTTTTGTTTTCATTTATTTTATCCTTATAATTAATAAATTCATCATATACAAATGCGTAATTAGTTCCGTCTTTTTCCTTATTCGTTATTAATTTTTTCTTCTTTTTCCTTATTTATTTGTTTTTGTGAGCTGCTCAGATCTTCAGGATTTGATTTATGATCGTCTAACAACTCGCCCAACAATTTTAAGCATAAAGTCGGGACATGTACTTCTGCTTCCAAAGTATTTATGACATTTAAATGTGCTTTTCCCGAAATGTTTTCTACATTGGTATCTCACAAATAAATTCCGTGTGCCATCTTTAATCGAAGTATATAGCCAACCTTTAGTTCAGGATTTTCTATCCGTAAATAAAATAATGATTAGGATCGCGGAGCTATTACGATGGCTTTAGGTGATAAGAACGGTATGTTGATTCCAGAAACATTTAAATGTTAACATATAACATATAACATATAACATACATTACATATATGAAATATTACTGGTATTTCAAAAATAATTGGCGTGATTTCACCTAAGGTGTATACCGGATAATTATTTATGCCATTTAATTTAAGAATGTTTGTGTAATTAATATGTGTATTAATTAATATTTATTTCTTCAGGAGCGAGATTTTCTTTAATTATATTTGGTCCAGATCCCATGTCTAGCATAAAAGTTATACGCGTAGTCAAGTTATCAATATCTATTTAAACGGTAGGCACGCGACTCTGTTTATCGAGATTTACGGTCACGAGTCTTATGTTCGTTCCGTTCTTATCCATTTGGCTACCTGAGTTTTGGACGGGTGCGGCTCCCATTCGGACCCCTGCCGTGCACCTGATGTCGAGGGGCCGTTGTAATTTCCCTGATTCTTTCCCTTTTTCCGAATATTATTTGCAAGACGTAATTAGTAATCCTCGAGAAGATGACCTTGTTCTTTGCAATAGCGACAAAATAGAGAGTTATTCGATCCCGTTTGTTGGTTTGTTCTCGTTCGACAATCTTTAGCAACGTGTCCAAAATTGTTGCAAATTTGACAAGTTACGCGAGTTTTATTTTCTGCAAAACGTTGTTCGTTTCGTTTCTTCTAGCAATTGTTTGCAGAGTGACCAAGTTTTTAGCATCATTAGCATCATTAGCAAATTACTGAGATTTTAATATTACTAGTAGTATTATTTTGTCGACAGGATTTAACATCATGACCGGATTTTGAACATAATTGACAAATTATTATTTTTCCTTGAATTGCATTTATTGGACGAAGTTGTAGATCGTGAAAAAGGCATTTCTCTGCACCGTATCCGCGTTTTTTACAAATCTGACAGGAAAGAATTGAGTTCCTAAGTCTGTTTAGTAACTTGTTGATTTGTAAATATTTCGTACAGTACTACCTACATGGCTTTCCTTATAACAAATTCTTATAACAAATATTTACAATCTTTTACGCTGTTGATTTTCTATTATAACCCGAGCTATACAAATTGCTTAGTAAACACTGTAAATATAAGTACAATGCTTTGTACTGTTTAAGAATTATTATGGAAGAAAAATATAATACAGAAAAACAAAAGAAAATATTTGGCCATATCGATTTCAAAGAAAACATTAAAGCAGGATTATATTATGTCCAAATATTAAAGTATTATGCGTTTATAATGTTCAAAAATAAATTATATAATATTAACAAAAAACAATTGGAACTTCTTTTGCGTTCAATTGCTGAAAATTCCTTGACGTATTTATTATTATTATTTATTATTTTGTGTGGGATGAAATAAATAGAATTTTTGCACAAAAATCATGGTAAAAAATTTAATATAATAAATTGGTTTTAACATTATAAATTATATTATATTATATTATATTATTGTAATGTAATTATGATATAGTTAATATATAAATTTTTTCAGCCAACTGTTTTCCAATTTGACACGTGAATATAATTTTAAACTAATTTTTTATTATTTGAAACAGTATTGATTTATACATAAGCAAATAAAATTTATGAATATGCCGGAAACAAAATTGCTTTTGGAAAAACAACTTAAAATTGTGGCATAATATTTTTACCCTCATATGTCTTATTTAGTCGTTAAAACCTGGTTAGATGATATAATACATACAGTTATATTTCATGTGAAATGTAAATATCCATCTCATTCAATTTGCTCTACAACTTTAGAGCAATTTTCTTTGTGGAAAGATAATAATATTAATGATCATTTTTGGGGCGAAACGGAATCAAGGCAAATAATGTGTGTTCTCGAAAAATATATATTTTCTAAGTTATAGATTCATAAATTCTATCAATTATTAATGATATCAGATCTCGAAGCCAAATATATAAAATATGTAAGTTATTTTAAAAATTATGTTAAATTATAATAATAATCTGTTATGCATTGCGCAAATATAATTATAATTTTATATCTTATAAATGTTTAACATATCTATAACTTTTCTAATATATAATTTAAATTTTCTAATATAATTTAACAGATTGTAGGATGTTTTCGAAGATATCTATTGACTGCCACATCGTAGCTAGAAGACTCGGCATATATAGCGTTCTGATGATAATAAATGAAGTAGATATTGCAATCATATGGAAACCAAAACAGTAAGTAATTTTAATTTATTGTTAAAACTTTTTCAATCTTTCTGGTATATATATACACAAACTTTTGTTTATAAAGATATCTTTATGCTTTCTTAAGTTATTAATTTGTTTTAAACTAATAAAACAAAAAATTGTAGCATAATATATTTTCTTTTTGAACATTGTACAAAACGCGCGCGTTATATACATATACAGAAAAATAATTAAAATTTTTTCTTTCGATAAAAATTAAAGTCATCTTGAAATTTTTATACGGAACAATATAAATTCTATTACAAAAATGTTTCTTTTATTTATTTTGTATATAAACATATTCACATATTTAGATTTAAAAAAATTTTTTAAATTGTTTTATAAATTGTATTTCATTGTTAAAACTACTAATTTTTTATAACTTTATGTTAAAACGTATAAAATAACTAAATAAATTTTTATGCAAAACAACAAATATAATTTATTTAGACAAGCTAGTAGTATAAGGGCCTTTATGGAGCGTCACAACAAACCCCTACCATGTGTCCCTGACGCCACAGAGGGCCACTATGGAGCCGTCAAAACAAATCCCCACTACGCGTCCTTGTGTTGTTACAGAGAGTCACTATGGGACTGTCAACAACAACAAAGGCGTCGTAGACGTGCACGAGGTGTTCTAACCGATGACGTCATAGAGGGCCATATGGGAACTGTCAACAATGTTGTCGTTCGCGTGCACGAGCTATTATAGTGGTCCTCTATGACGTCATGATTGTAGTCGCCGGCAGAAAAAAAGCAAGCTTGATTGAACAGGTGGTGGGGATGAAAGAGTCGGAGACATAGACAGCTATGAGGAAATTTATTATTATTTATTTATTTATTTTTTCCTGCTGTATGACAATATTCGATCTCGACCCGGGGTCGCCTGCGGTTTCCAATCATGGTCCTAGTATGGTGAGCTAAATGGAATCTTAATAAAGTAAGGTTTAATGAAGTATTTATGATGAGGAACCGCCGCCGCCATGTTGGATTCTGCCGCGTGGATAGTTATAGAAAATAATTATTATATATTTATTTATTTTTTCTGCTGAGTGGCAATAATCAGTCTTGAACCTGAGTCCTGTGCGTTCCCGGGCAAGATCCTAGTATAATTGGCTATCTGAAACTTATTATAATAAGAGAAAGTGACGAGCGTCCGCTGCCGTCATGTTAAATCCTGAGTACAGCACGTGGACAATTTATAGACTGGAAAATTATTTTTACATGTTGTCCCCGAGACATGGGTCTTAGCGGATATATTGTGTCGCGTAAAGGAAGACGGTCTATGACTCATCGGCAGAAATGACATTAACGCTAGTATGACTTATGACGAAAGTGATTGTTATTGTTGAAAGAAGATAGAGATATGCATCGGCGTAAAAAAGAAAAAAGGAAAGAAAAGAATTAGACGATTTAAGGAAAAAATTCTTTGTTTATTGACACTAATTTTTTCATACAGTGATATGTTGATTATAAACAATTAATTTTAATACATAAACTTATTCATAGGTTGTACGCTGTTTCTCATGTTTCTTTTTTATGAAGAAAAATTTTACGATATAATTGTAAGACTAAACGATCGTTATGTTCACAGTCTTTGGTAAAAAGAATAAGAAATCGAATAAGATCTTAACCGTTTCTCATATAATATAAAAATACATAGCTGTATTGTCCGCATGTTTGAGAGAAAAATTTTTGTAATTGTTGGGTATTCCATCGATGAACGATGGAGTTTCGTCAAAGTCGGAGGAGAAATCCAGGGGGAGGATACAGCGGAGGCATTCCATAAGTATCAAAGTATGTACTCGAGTCATGTAACCGTGCTCGTCGAGGAAAAAGACGACCCAATGTTCTCCAGGGCGGTTGTGATTGTCGGTATTAGCAACGATGGCTGTCGATCTCGTCCACCCTCGGAACTCTGTCGGCAGAATAAACTCCCATATGTTTGGCATCGAGGTGACGCAGTGCTTGCAGAATTTCGCGCGAGTTCATTATTTTGATCAGAAGATGGACAAACAAGCCGAATTTTATATTCAATAAATTCAGTTTTTATCTCCTTTGGTATTCCGTTTATGTCCGTAACGTCGAGTTTTCAACGACTTTTCAGGTAAAAATAGTAGATACTTTGTGCTTGCTTATATCTATCTCGTTATTCTTCTGTGTTTCAATATTTTCATTTATGACCCGGAAAAAGTCGTTCCTGCTAGCGATTTCTTCGCTCTCATTATCGCCGTTACTTATTTCCCAATTATTAGGAGAGCCGCAAGTAGCCAGAGTACTGCTGTTTGTATCACCGTTAACAACATTATTTCGCTCGACCAGCCAATATTTTAATTTGTACGCGTTGTGTAATTCACAATGAAAGATTCTGAATTTTCGAAATCCATAATAGCCACAATGTCCGTGTTCTTCTTCTGTTGTCTGATCTTTGAATGCAGAGGAAATACCTTTCAAATTATATATATCTCTGGAGAGTAGATTCCGCACGTAGCTTGCTTTTTCGCTACCTCTGACGTAAATATAGCCCGCGCGCGTCTTGTAATTTCACGTAGATGCGTTGTAAAATATTTTGGATTAGCTTCACCGTCAAACCACTCGATACCGTGATAATGACGCGTGAGCCAATTGTTCTCTCGTCTCACTTTTTCCGGTAATTCGCCAAACGGATGCGGAGGCAACATAATCCAATGGCCGACGAATAGAGCATCAATCGCGACAACGGCGACTTCTTTAGGGACAAACTTCTCCTCAACATCACGGAAACCTTGTATGTCGACGACTATATCCATATTATCTCGGAAACTGAAGCGCTTTCGTGGTGTAAGCTCTTCGCGAAGTGCCGATGTTTGTTTCTCGAATCAAACTGAATTCTTTTTTGTTACTTTGTACATTTTTTGATCTTTTAGTCAATACCGTCGCCGTCGATTTTTGATGGGACGCGGAGGAAGAAAATGGTGGAAATTTTTTAATCGTGTATTATGCTGTAACGAGCAAATAATAATACACGAGTTTGTGATAGAAATTTAACCAGCAAAATCGACGATGACTTGACGCGACGAATCAATTTCTATAACATTGTCAAATTCGGCGTAAATAATACAGTTAACGGTTTCGCTAAGAGCCTTCTCGAATCGCACTTCTAAGCGTAAATTGCCGTGTCTCACGAGATTTCAGTGTCCGGCATAATTAGCCGCCAGATCGGGAGTGAGATCAAAAGCGAATAGCTTGTAACCTTTGGAATAATCGTCTCTGATTATAGAATTTCCCTCGTTCAAAAAATGGATATCCGTTCCCGTAAAAAGTGTTTGATAAGCTTCGACGTAAAGCGGTTCCTCCGACGTGAAAACCGGCTGTAGCGGTCTACTAGGAATTTGCATACCATCGACGTACAGGGAGAAGAAATTTATTCCATAATTTTTAAAATTAAAGGGTTTTAATTTTCTATCACCGTTAAACGCTTTATTATTGACAAAGCCGACTATTATTCTTTTCGGAAGTTGACCTAGTATTACATTATCTAACGATTTACCCACAACGCTGCTATGTATGCTGTGAACGTTTTAACCTCGACCCTCGTGATCGGATACTTGACTGTAACTTTGCTCAACATTTTAGCATGTGCTAGCAATATCCCGGCGCTTATCTTCGCTCTTCTCACAAGCAAGCTTGCGTCCAGTATATGAATTTTTGATGACTATTATTCTTTTCGGAAGTTGACCTAGTATTACATTATCTAACGATTCACCCACAACGCTGCTATGTATCGTGAACTTCGACCTTCGTGATCGGATACTTGTCTGTAACTTTGCTCAACATTCTAGCATGTGCTAGCAATACCCCGGCGCTTATCTTCGCTCTACTCACAAGCAAGCTTGCGTCCAGTATATGAATTTTCGATGACGAGCCGTTACTCTCCATGAGACAGAACGAATCTTTCGAACGGACGAATCTTAGTCGTACTTCTACGCCGTTAATTAAAAATTTATCTTGATTGAAAACGTCGCAATGAAGATGTCCTGTGAGATCTAGCGCCCATCCTCCTCGAATGTAATGAACGCGTGTCACGAGAGCGGAATTTGCCGTTTTTGATTCCACCGGTTCGTCCATTCGTCCGGGAGTATTCACGTCCCATAGGTATGAGGTTAGATGGGAAATTCTTGCTGGTGAAGAATAATTTAACAACGCTTTAATGTAGGCGCGGTACATTTAAGCGTTGTTGTGGCGATACGAGCTTTTGATTGAAATACACGTCGATCTGATTGAAGATGGAATGAAGTAAATGATTTACGGGACCTACATTGTCCGCCGATGCGCTGCCGCCGCCTACACCCATAACGTGTCCTGTGGAATCGCTTGATGTTTCTATGCGCACGCGAAGACTCAGCATGGTGTGCATGAGATCTAAAGATTCTTTCGAAGATTATATTTATACAAACGTTTAAGAAAATATGTCAGATACGGTGCGCTTTTTACTGATTTTACGGCGTTTCAAGGATGTCTTTAAGCCTTTTCACTGCTTTTTTTCCTCCCCCTCCTCTTATTGCCCGCCGACCGTGTATTGGTTTTTTTCTTTCCCCGAGTCTTGATCTTCGACGAATTTTTCTTACTTGCCCCGCGACGTTTACGGGATTCCGTAGATTTAGCAATGCGCGTATCGAGCCCAACGAAAGGAAACTGAACTACATGCATTTCGCTTCCGTCTTATATCCCGAATCTTTCATTAGTTTCATTTACTACTTATTTTATTTTTAGCTTTTCTCTTAAGATTGTCGCGTGATTCTTCAAATCTATGTTTGACCGCCATTTTAAACGGCATATTATTTTCAACATCGTCGATTATATTAACGCCGACACGTAAAACTTCTTTCCCCGCAGCCCGTACGCCTTTACTTAAATAGGGTAGTACACGTCTCAACAATCTTCCGAGAAAACTGCCGATACCATGACCGCATTAATAGGGTGATCCAACGAAAACTCGCGGAATTCCACCACCCCGACTACCGCCATTTTTGTAATTCGTCGTGATACATCGAATTCATTCAAAATTTTTTTCTGCCATTACCGTGGATATAAAATTTTTTGTAATATTTAGTCGATACGTCTAAAGTGCAATGTCACCGTTAACGTTCCAAATTTGGATATACTCTGCCCCAGCTGATCTTTTATATCTATTTCGATTACGAAAGCACGTTTGACGCAGGGCTATGTATTGCGTGGATGAAAAATGCTTTATCTGCGTGTATGCAAACGCGTAATCGTTTCGAGCATCGTGCGTGACAATTCGCAGAAGAGGAGATTGTACATCGCCCGTAATATATGGTTCACAAATATCGCAATAGACAAAGAGTTTGTCGGGAATACCGCGCAACAAACTAGCCGGTTCGTCGGCTATTATCATGCAACTGTGCTGGAGTACAAAAAATAGCAAATAATAAACTTTATCGTAAACCCATGCAGGTAAAACGTCAGATATAACAGAACTACTTTCTAGTTTAATGAGTTTCTTCGTATTTTCGTGTATATCGATGACGATTTCGTTGTAAAACCATGTTGGAAATGTTTGTGGAATAGGATCGCTATCGAGCTGAATTAGATCTCTATGCTTAACACGCGTGTTAAAACCGAGTATTCGTTGAAGTTTGTCGAAGAAATTTACATAATGAGTTATATCACATTTCTCTTCTTCACAGGAAAGTGAAGTTTCATAACAATTTTACCACCAATGACAACCTCAAATTGCCAAACGATATCCGAGGCCACTGATTTGGCTGTATAATTCACAGCCTCTATAATATCACGCACACTCATGTAAATACCCGAAGGTACTTCCGCTTTCATAGCGTTAATTGTCTTATCACACTCTGTAATATCGATGAATCTGATTAATCCTTCTCCGGGTCGTACATGTAAAAAACTACAATGAAATTGAATCTCCGTGAGCGCTTCTTCCCAGCATCCATGCAAGTCTACACGCTGAGGTAATTCGGTGGTGAAACAGGTGGTTTTATTCTCCGGAAAGTAGCGCATGCTGCTATTGCTCGGGAGAATCATATAAAATTCATCCTCCCTCATTTTTATTCAAAGTCTTTAAGCTCGCAGCGAGTATCCAAGAATCGAATTTTGAAGGATATCCTTGCCAGCTAATAATTGTTTATTATTTCCACGGCTTCTGCTTTTTATCACACAATCGACGATAAATTCTTCTCTCTATAAATCTTTAATAACCGATGTTAATTCTTGTTCGTAAAAAATCTTCGCCCGCTAAATCGTTTAGTTCGCAAACTCGTGGTTTTCTCCACTCAAGAACATGACAAATTTGAAATATTTCTTCGCTCCACTTTGCCTCGTATCCTTTCTCAAAGGTTACTTTTGTCCTACTAACTCTCACGAAATTGTGCATTATATTTACCTGCACTATATTTAACTTTTTTCGACGTCCGCAATTTTTTTTCCGAACATTATCAGCGTCGCCGTCGCCGTTCCAACGGCGATTCATATTTTTACGCGCGATAAGTGCATTTTCCAACGTAACGACTGCAGGCTGCATTTTGATAGTGGAATGCATGGTATGATTGTAAGCGTGAACGATATCCTGCAAAACATTGATGTAGCGTCGAGTGTTCTTATGTGTAAAATAATGCCACATCCGTTCCTTGAGCGTTCTATTAAATCGCTCCACTATAGCTTCTTTAACATTGGGATTACGAGTTACGCGAAAACGAATGTCTTTTTCTTTTAAGAAGTTCTGTACATGACGAGCAATAAATTCTTTACCCTTGTCGGTCTGCAGGTATACGAGAAGATGATTATTGTTTCTTGAGAATATATATTGAAAGGCTTTTACTACACAAGAGCCGGTTTTGTCGCATAAAGGTTCTACGCATACGAATTTACTGAGCACGTCAATAACCGTCAGTAGATACGAATATCCGTCGTTATAGTTCTTGAGATTACAAAGATCGATCAAATCAGTCTCCCACAAATTATCGATATTTGTCATGTTATAATGTAATCGTGGAAATTTTCGTCGAATCGGCCGATGCAGCATGCACACATCTTGCAATTTAAGCCAGTCGACGACTTCGTTATGCGTAAAATTTCATTTAGCGGCTCGCGATAAATTTTCCGTTATCGAATAGTCTGCATAGTGCTCGGGATTGTAATATAATTTTTCAAATTCCAATATTTTGAGTTTGCTCCAGTCGAGTAAACCTTTTTTTTTGTCGGAGAATTTACATAGCTCGACAATGTTTCGCTAGCCTACGTCTGTAAGAAGATTTTGAACGGTCGAGTGACATTTTCGGAGTGGAACTTCCGCGCGGTAACACAGTTTTAATACGTTGAGATCGCGGGAGCGTATGTAATAAATCGCGATTTCCTATGAGATTGAAGGGCCTACGTCGTGCAATAGCCAAGCAAACAGAAGTCTTCCGGTTGCTTTTACCGTTTTTCTCTCGCGTATCGCGTCATTTATAAGATCCGCGATATTCGAATCCGCTACCGGACGATACCGTCTATAGTTACGATTCCTCGCCTATCCCAATTAATCTTAGACGGTGGAATATCTATCAAGTATTTCAATAGCGCGCGTGCTTTGTCGCGATAAGTTTTCGGCACCTTATCGAGTATGTCTTTGATCGTTTCAACTGATTGAGCACGTTTTTTCTCGAAACTTCTACTACTATCGCGGTTACTGCTATCGCCATACTCGCTGCTAATTAAAGTCAGTGATTCCATAAATTCGTCATTATCATCATCGCCGTCGTTCAAATTCGTGTCTTCGTACTGCTCACCGCTATCCTTGTCTTCGTTACCCTGTATATTATTACGCGAGCGTTTTTTTGTTTCCCGAATAACGTGAAGATAACGTTGGAATACTCCTTTGTACAATTTCCATTTTTTATCTTCGTCGATAGGAGACACGCTGTTGAGAATACGCCACATCTCCGCGTCGAGTCGCGATAAAGGCCTTCTTCGTACAGTATTATTATTATTACCATTAACATTTTCCTCATTCGATATTTCCAAATTTTTCCTCACCGAATTATCGACCGTGTCAGGGGCAATATTACCGGCTGTTGTTGTTGCATCCGTTGCATTCTCTCGAGATTTTCCGTAGAAATCTAAACCTTTTTTTTTAGCTCTCTCCATTATTATATTAACGCGGTACTGCTGCAGTTAATTTTTAATTTAAAACTTATCTATTATTATTATTGTGGTTGTTTTCTCATATATATGGAGAATGTACAAATATACGGAGATTATTTCTTTTTATTTCATTCGCCGATAATTCGCGATATCATCTCCTAGGAGCAATAAGATAAGGCAAGAATCCGCCTCGTATCAAAAGCTTTCTTTTAGCCTTCCAATTACCGTGTTTTGCCTCGACACGATGTAGGATCGTTTTATGTTTGATTAAGCGTTTTTTATCGTTACAGCGGAGCGGCACGTTGCCCTTGAGCGTATTGAAATACTCTTGAATACACTTTACGAATTTATCGTCGGCTGTTCGTAAGAATGATGTTCTTTGATTTTTTCAAATAGCACAGAGTTTTTAAAAGGCATGCGTTTCTCTCACCGATAGACCGTCTAGCGTTCTCTAGCGCTCTATCCACTGTCGATGACGGCATTGACTTTTTATTACTCTCTACTTTTTTTCTTACCATTACGCCATAATTGCGCGACTGACGAGTTGCAAGCGTGATATTATCTTTTTATACAAGCCCGCTTCTATTGCTCGATCTGCGCGGTACGTAGGCGTAGTGCCGCGTATCATAGGAGAAGATGCACGTTCGAAATCGATATTCATGTGGAGTCGATTGCTTTAAATCGAGCAATAAATACCCGTGAGGTCTCTACTATAGTATTATTAGCGTATTCGTTCTTTCTTATTTTTTTCTCTCTTTCCACTTCTGTTTCTTCATTCGCAACGCATTGTAAGCGCTGATACGCATCCTGCCACTCGGCGTAATAAAATAAAATTCTCTCGAATCGAACGTCCGACATGTGGATAAGTGGCGAAGAAAAGTTTTCACGAAAATTGTTTTTCCGCATCCCATAGGCCCGCAGACGATCGACGGCCAAGGATGTTTCCAGCGACATCCATTTTACAAAATGAACCGTTTGTCATTTGTCATGCGCTTTCATAAATAAAAAAAGTAAGTCTAAGGAATATTTAATAACATTGACGCGAGTAAGAATACGCGCGAGCATCTAATTTTTTTAACATTACCAACCCCCGTCGGTATGGTAGGGCTGGTTAGGGCGGGAGTAATAAGCTTATCCTCCGGGAGTTCCACCGCGGCGGCCGCATGCTCGCGCTAGCGTTTTTCTGCGCACGCACGAGGGGAAAACAACGCAGCCTATTAGCTGATAAGCAGCCGCGGGTGCGGCGCAAGTAAGCGTATTCGCGGGAGTGAGCTCGCGCTAGCGTTTTTTCGAGCACCGCTGCTTACAGGCGAGCTTATTTCATAATACATTCTTTTTTTTTGAACACATTGTAAGAACATAATGGGAAAAGGGAGATAAGGTAAAATAAAAAGTACAACGTTGTTTTTCTTTTAAAAAAAAAACAAAAAATATTTTGTTTTTATTGAAAAATAAATTTTTGTTTATTCACAGCAATTTTTGTTATTCGTAAAATTAAGAATTGCGTTTTGACAAAATCACCCGGACAATTTTGTTGAATCGAAGCAAAAGCAATTCTTCAAAAACAATATTAAAATATACATCCAAAAATTAAAAATTAAATTATTTATTTGCGTCTGTACGTTACGTTCAATTTGTTGGTAGTTACTCTTAATCGTAAGTTTTATAATTTAACAATTTATGTACGATGCGGAAAGTTTCAGTTCAATTTCAGCGATTAAATATTTGGCACACTCGTTGACGCTATCGACGACACAAGTTAGTCGAGACAAATGCGCGTTCACGCATTTTACAATGTTTTCCAGTCCCTGGAAAAGTAGTTTTTTGCATCACGATGGAAACATCGTAGGTTTTTCACTTCTTCGTCGGTGGCTGCGCCTGTTCCTCCGTCTCGTCGCTATCCGTGGTCTGTTCGGCGTTCTCGTTGTTACTATTATAGACCGCATCCCATAAGCAGTGGTGAAGCCGACGGAAATGTTATTAATAATAATCGGACTCGGTTTGATTTTTGAACTCTCGTTCAAATACAAGCTCATATGTTCCATATAGGCTTGGAATTGCTCCCACGTGTCGCTGTTGAGACAAATTCCGTCCACGTAATTTCCCGTTAATTTTACAATCGGGGCGAAACAGCTCTTGTTTATCGCCTGCAATCCCACATATAACTTCTTGGTGTAGGACGCATTCAAACCATACGTTGTCGACAGCAATAAATAACGCTGCTCGTTTCTTCTATCGTTACCGCCGCTCTCGACGTTTTGTCGGTATCGCAAACGCGGGTAGAATTCACAAAACTGGATACTTCCTTAGGAACAGCCATTGTTAACACTTGTTGAAAAATAATCACGACAACGTGGTAGTAAACGACAACGAGGAACTTTTCCGAGGTATATGAAAGTAAGCCTTCGAACGATTGAACTCGAATGAACACGGATTCCCTATTTTTCGTGGGAAATATCACCTCGAAATCTAAAATGAGCAGGAGGGAGAAAAGGAATTTGTATGTATTTTTAAATAATCATGTATTTTTAAAGTGAAATTAAAAATTCTTATCCGCGTTGTCAGCGGTTAATAATTTCGATTATTCGCTGCTTAGGTATTTAATTAATCATCAACAAATAATATGTTTTCTAATTTCACCGCTTTCTACATTCGTCACCGAAGTAAATCATTAACGATAAATAATAAAATAAAATTTGTGCGCCTGTAATTAAATAAGGGGAGAAATTTAAAACTTTTGAATTTGTCAATGATTATTAATTTTAATTATTTAACAATTTAGTTAACAATTTAATTACCGTGCGACATACAATATTCATTCTAATTTTCTCATTTCCATATAACGCTGACTAAGTAAACGATTAACCGATGAATAACTAAAATGATAAATAATCAAAAATTTATAGTATTTTAGAATTTATCATCTTCCACAGAAACGCTCTCCATACAATAAAAGCATGTTTATTTTGTATTTTATATGAAAAATAAGAGGACGCGGGAGGGCATATAACCTTTATGCTCTCGAATTATTAAAATGGAAACCGATTAACTGGTAAGGAAATGTTTTATTTTTTATATCGAGCAACAGCGTTTATAAAATAATACCTGAGAAGAGAATCTGAGTTTTCGCGTTAATAATAATAATTTGTAGATCCCAGCACTACCGCCAGCACCACCACCACTACCACCGCCGCCGCCGACGGAAATCTCACGCAAGAGTCTCCCGTTCAAATGAAACGTCCCGCAGAAGAAGAAGAAGAAGCGGGATGTGCACGTAGTTTGTAAAAAAGTAAAATATATTAATTTTTATAAAAATTTTATCGATATTAATAAAATATTAAATTTTTAGGAAAAATGCAAATTGAGAACAAAGATATAAATCAACTGTGGATAGTGCGGAATCGCCTGGTGAGATACAATTTTAAGAATTATAAACTAGTGCGAACATGTAAATTTTAAACTTATAAATTTTATTTATAATTTATTTATTTTTTTTTTTTCAACAGTGCAAACAGGCGGTGGACGAATCGCTGACGAGGAAGCGTCGAATCCGCGCGTGCAAAAAGAAGAAATTAACGAAGAGAAAGCCGATGCTGATCGTCAAAATTCTGCATCGGATACGGAAACGGGCGAAGAGGAGGAGGCGGAAGAGGAAGAAGACGAGGTGCAGAAGAGCAGCAACATCGTCGACAACAGGTCGAAAATATTAATTTTAATCATGTAGAATTATTAACCGAAAATACGAGACGATTTCGAAGATTCGGCGTAATCGGAAGAGAAGCGAGTTTTGTTATACGTCCACTACAAGAAGGCTACTTAAATCTTTATCGCGCTTTATAAAACGCGTTCCGTAAAATTCACTCGTATGCGGTAAATTTATGCGAGCCGATTGATTATGTAGGCTTATCATTTCATTCTCCGAATTTAACGCAAGGTCCCGCGGGCTTATCGTTTCGTCCGGCTCGTGACTTAAAATACGAAGACATTTGGAGGCTCGTGAGCTCTGTAGCACAGAGTGTGGGTGGGCACGATATCGCGCAACAGTTCAACATACGCGTTTTTAATGTCGCGGTTCTTACGGGTCGCGGATGTCATAAATTAACGCATGAAGACGTTGCGAAACGCTCGATAATAACAATCCGTAATTCTGACAATTTATGTTTTCCCCTCTCTAGTAGTAGCGCAAATTTACTGTGAATGCGGTAACTTGCGTACGGGAGAATTACACGAGAAATGGAATGCCGAATACAGGCAATCTGTGCTTCAACGAGAGCTCGCATTAGAGTTAACGAGAAATGCCGGTGTTACTATACCGGAAGAAGGATGCGGACTTCGGGAAATCGAGCGCTTTCAACGAAATCTTGCCGTTGATAATATAGCTATTATAGTTTATAATTTTAGTACTTTTGGTTGTGGTAAAAAGCCCCTGTATGATGGAATCGTATTACTCGCTTGTCTCAAACGTGAACCCGCGCTACGGTTGAATATTATGTATTATGAGCGTTCGAGGTATTATAATCCTATCATAAATTTAAATGCCGTTGCAGGATGTAGAAATTATTGCGTGCCGTGTAATATAGGCTATAGGAACGATAAAACCGGTCACCGCTGCCCGAATAAATGTCCGCGATGTTTCCCTTTGCCGTCGTGTAAACCGACATGGAAATCATAAAATGCACCGTCTGTAATCGAGTATTTGGCACAGAGTGCTTCAAACGTCATCGAAGTGAAAAATCGTACAACGGTAAATCAAAAAATATTTGCAAAGTCGTGCGCTTTTGCGACAAGTGTGGGCGCGTCGTTAAATTAGACACGAGGCACGAATGCGGCGTTTTTTATTGTAAAATATGCCGTTCGCCAAAATCCGAAAATAATTTATACTATAGTCTATTTATACTAGCAGTCTCTCCATTGCGATAATGACTCCTCTGTCGAACTAGCGTCTTCATCATCATCATCGGCAACGGTGACGATGGCGACGCTAACACACGGAGAAGAATATAGAATTTTACGGTAAACGATCATACGAGTATAAGAAAGAACGCGTAGCATTCAATTTTTACGATTTTGAAAAGCGACAAGACAAGACGCTCGAAGAAACGACGACCGTAAAAAGACACATTCCTACGCTTTACGTCGCACAACAAATTTGCGAAGAGCGCGCGAAAGAGAACGACATGTCCGTGCGTTGTCGTTGGTGCGGAATACGAGAGTTCATATTCCGACACGATCCAGTAAAACAGTTTGTGGATTTTTCAACACGAACGACAAAATGTTTCAAGCAAATCATATGCATAGCGCATAATGCAAAAGCGTTTGACGCACAATTTATTCTCAAGCATATCGTTGAAAATCGCGATAACTTAGAACCTAAAGTAATTTTAAACGGAACAAAAATCATCGTGTTAACGGTAGGGCATACAAAATTTATCGACAGCGTTAATTACATGCCAATGCGCTTATCCGAATTACCGAAGGCTTTCGGCTTACAGGATACGTCGGATAAAGGTATCTTTCCGCATCTATTTAACACTGGAAAATCAATCGTATATCGGCCCCGTACCCGATACACATTATTACTCGCCGGAAATTATGAAATCGGAAGAGCGCGAACGTTTTCTCACTTGGCACACCGACATGTGACAAAAAAACGCCGTATTCGATTTTCAGCGCGAGATCGTTCATTACTGTCGTACCGACGTTGATATTCTTCGACGACATGCATGGCGTTTAGAAAAATTTTTATAGATTGCGGTAATGTATGTCCGTTCGAGGAATGCACGACTATAGCTTCAAAGTGTATGATCGTTTTTCGAAAAAACTTTTTACAGCCGAATACGATTAATACGGTATTATTCCTGCTGCCGGATATAGAAAAGCCAGCAATTATTCGCGTAAAGCTTTGCAGTGGTTGGTATGAATGGAGCGAGAGCTCGGACATTCTATAAACCGCGCAGGTCGCGCTCGCGAATATTGCACTGTGGACGGTACGATCGTCGATGGATATTACGAAACATCTAATGGCGGGGCGACACAACGCATCGTGCTTCAATTTCACGGTTGTTTGTTTTTGGCACGGGTGTCCAACTTGCTTCCCTACGAATCGTGATAGGCTACTTTCGACATCTGATTGCAAGAATACGACTCGCATTACATGCAAACGGACTCGCAAACGAACTCTCGCGATTACGTGGCGATTTCGATAGCGCGGATGCCTTGTGACGAAAAAATGGGAATGTGTTTTTGATCAGGATATGCGAGACAATCATGAAATGCACGAATATCTCGATAACCATCCGATGGTGGAAACGCCTCCGCTCGATCCTCGCGATGCATTTTTTGGCGGCCGCACTGGAAATATCGTGACACGATATGAGATTACGGAGAAAATATGCTATGTAGACGTGTGTTCTTTGTATCCGTATGTAAAACGGGCGCTTTTCCAATCGGTCATCCGGATATTTATGTCGGTGATGAATGTTCCACGCTAATCGGATCGGCGCCGAATTATAATTTTGATATGCTCAAAGGCCTCATACGGTATAAAATACTTCCTCCGCACGATTTGTTTCATCCGGTACTTCCATACCGTGTGAAGGGAAAATTATTTTTTGCAATATGCCATAGTTGCTGCGAAACATTTTCACAGACGAGCTGTACACATGAAAACGCTAGCGAGCGTGAATTCGAGGGTACATGGGTGTCTTGCGAATTACGTAAGGCCCTCGAAAAGGGTTATCTCATGACGGCTGTAAGCGAGATTTGGTAATATAATGTTAGTTAATTTGATCGCGCTACGAGACGGGGCGGATTGTTCGCCAAATATATTAATACCTTTTTAAAATTCAAACAAGAAGCCAGTGGGTGGCCGAGCAAATGCGGGGAAAATGATGACGACGCTAAAGAACAATATTTACTGGAATATAAAGAAACCGAGGGTATTGTTCTTGATAGGTGTAACATCGCTCGGAATCCTGGTTTACGTTCGCGAAATTGTGCTTAAACTCTTTTTGGGGAAAATTCAGTCAGCGATCTAATCTACCTAATACAGAGATCGTGAAAATGCCTCAACGTTTTATAACATTGCTGACGAGCGCCGAACACGAGATAACCGACATATTATCCGTAAATGACGAAGTAGTATATGTTTCGTGGCGAATGCGATGTTGCCGTTCCTTCTCCGTTAACTAATATCGTGATAGCTGCGTATACGACGGCACAAGCACGCTTAAAATTATATTCTTATTTAGAACGCTTAAATCATCGTGTATTATATTACAATACGGATTCGTGTATAAGAGCAGCAGTGATCCGCACGAGTATGTGCCTAGTACGGGTAACTTTTTAGGCGACATGACAGACGAGCTCAAAAGTTACAGCCGCGGTAGTTATATCGAGGCGTATCCGGCGGCCCGAAACTTTACGCTTACGTTGTTTGCATGCCCGATAATAGAACGCATGAATGTTGTAAAGTTAAGGGTATAATTCTAAATTATGAAAACTCTCAGCTGGTCAATTTCAATAGTATTAAAAATTTATTAATAGCTAAAGAAAAAATGTGGGAAAACGAAGATAGCGAAGAAGTAACGACTGAAACATCAATAAGCTTACGTTTTAAAGCAATTCGTCGTAATTCCGCGTTTCATGAAATCATAACACGCGACGAAACTAAAGTATGCGCTCCTGTATTACTTAAACATAGATTTATTGACAGTCGCTTTTTATTATCATACGGCTATGTAGCGGAATGATAATTTTATTTTTTATTTTGTAGTAATAACAAACAAATGGCGCTCCAGTCAGACGCTGTATTGATCGACTGAAAAATAGAATCCTCCGATGATCAAATGTATTGTTCGCCCTAGGCGGTGGTCGATATGTGTTACATCCGTTTTGTAATATGTAAAACAGAGACTCAAATTTACTTTTAAAATACCACAATGTATAAAAATGTACAATTATTAAACATTGTATAAAATATATAATTTTAAATATATGATACTCCGACTCTATTCTCTTTCAACAACAATAACCACTTTCGCCATAAATCATACTAGCAATAATGTCATTTTCTCTCGATGAATTATGGTTCGTCTTTCTCTACGCGACACAATATGTCCGCCAAAACCCATGTCTCGGGGACAATATGTAAAAATAATTTTCCAGCTTATAAATCGTCCACACTCTGTATTCAGGACTTAACATGGCGGCGGCGGACGCTCGTCACTTTCTCTTATTATAATAAGTTTCAGATAGTCAACCATACTAGGATCTTGCCCCGGAACGCAGAGGACTCAGGTTCGAAACCGACTATTGCTATTCAGCAGAAAAAATAAATAAATAAATATATAATAATTATTTTCCAATCTATAACTGTCCACGCAGCGGAGTCCAACATGGCGGCGGCGGCTTCTCATCATAAATACCTCATTAAACCTTACTATATTAAGATTCCATTTCCAGCTCACCATATTAGGACCATGATTTGGAAACGCAGATCGAGGCCAAATATTGTCACACAGCAGGAAAAAATAAATAAATAAATAATAATTAATTTCCTCATAGCTGTCTACATCCCCGACTCTTCCATCTCCACCACCTGTTCAATCAAGCTTGCTTTTTTCCTGCCGGCGACTACAATCATGACGTTATAGAGGACCACTAAAATAGCTCGTGCACGCGAACGACGCCTTTGTTGTTGTTGACAGTTCCCATAGTGGCTCTCTATGACGTCATTGCCTAGAACGCCTCGTGCATATCTACGATGCTTTTGTTGTTGTTGACATTCCCATAGTGACTCTCTATGATAACACAAGGACGCGTAGTGGGGATTTGTTTTGACGGCTCCATAGTGGCCCTCTATGGCACCACAAGGACGCACACAAAGACGTGGGGGTTTGCCCCTATATTACTCAAGCTTAATATATAAAAAGTATAATTTTTTAAAACATGTTACAAAACTATTTATTTTAAACTAAAAAAATTTGCTGTCAAATCTTTTCAATAATTTTAAAAAGTGTAACTTGTTGCGCAGTTGAGATTTATGCACAACATTTTTAATCAATCTATTACAAATGCTAGTGAAATTATCAATGTTAATTACAATGTTAAGTACAATGTTAAGTACAATGAATACTTTTTTATATGTTTAAAAGGATATATATATATATATATATATATATATATATATATATATATAATGTATGTATAAATGTTTTTTATATTTTCAATGATACAAATAGTTGGTATAAAGGAGAGTATTTTTATGTAAGCGATTATGTCAAGCTTTATCCGTCAAACATTATTAGAGTGAGATACCAGAATAATAGACTTTTATCATACCATTCAATGAGTTCATTAAATAACATTTTGGTAATTATATGTAATAATTTAATAATAGTTAATAAAAATAAATTATTATTTTTGTTAATAATATATTAATTGAATGGTTTTCAATATATTTTATTAGCATTCAGTAAAAATAAATTTCTTTTTATCTTTTTTTTTCTATAATTAACATTTTCTTTACATATTTTTTTTTTAGATAACGCAGAAGATGATAACATTCTTTTATCAAAAATTACTTAATAATTATAACTTATATTATAAATGGAATTTTAACATCTTTTTTAATTTTTTATATCGATGTTCCTTGAAAGATATTAAAAACATAAATATTGAAATTGAATTTAAAAATATTACAAATACGATAAAGGTAAGTTAAAACTGTTTGTGTGACAAGATATAGTGAATTTGAATTTTGTTATTACTTTTCCACAGATTAGATATAATGCTGTGCAGAAATAAAAAAAAAGGCCAAAAAAGGTTAAGTTTGCGGTTGGCATAATTGTAACGCATAGAGATTATTCCTCTAATGCAAAAATCAATCATAACGGCGTAATAATTGGATGGATCCTACATGCAATAAAAAATTTTTGCACAGATTAAAAAAAAGTAATATGTTTCCATATTTGTTTATATAAACAATACCACGTCTGCATATGTCATCAATTTGCAGACAGTACACAAGAACCGCATTACATCATTCTCACTGAGATAAATAAAATATGTATATTGAACAAAGTATGAATATTAGTAGCATTCTTATATTATCTTATATCTATAAATCACATATGAATTTTGATCATTCACCTATAAAATGTTAAATATGTTTTATTATTTTAGATCAGCTATCGATATGTTCACCAAGAGAAATTGATAACGTAGAAATTGGAAGATGCTTTTCTAAATTCGTAGGTACTCATTATGTACCGAACAAAAGCTTAATAGAACGTTATCCAAACGATACCGCTGCAATAGACAAAATACTTGCTAAACAGTAATTTTTATCATAATGTATACAAAAAAATTTTTGTATGTGGTTGCAGAATATCTATAATATTTTGTAATATATATTTTGTAAATCTTACATTGTAAAAAAAAATTTTTTGTAAATGTTTAATTGACTAAGAAAAATAAAGATTTATATCGCATAAAATTCTGTGTATAACTTATTAATATACTTAAAAATTAAAAAATTAAAATGCTAAGTTTTAAAAAAGAGAAATTTATTGTAAATAAATGATTTCGATATTTTATACATAGAAAAATATTAAAAAAAGTTTTTATAAATAAAGATTATTACAGCCTTAGAGATTCTCAAAATATGTAATTATAAATGTTTTATAAGCATTTTAAAAGATGTATTATTAATTCTATGATACTATTTAATGTAATTTTTGAACAATTTTCAAAGTTTTTGTATTATTTTTAGATATTTTAAAGCTAAAGAAATTATAACACAAATAGGCAAAAAAAAATTTTTTATTATCTAAATTCTATTATCTAAATTTTAAGGAACAAATAGAAGCAAAAAGTGCAAAATATATGAGAATCTATAATATTAAATATTTCTGACATCGGACAATAAATTTTTGTATTTTAATAAATAATAAAAAAATATTTATTTTTGCATCCCACAATTATGAAAATTTTATGATTTATTATCTTGTTATTAACATGATTTGAATAGAAATTTTTACACATTTATTATGATAAAATTCAAGAAACTAAAAATTGTTATTAACATTGCAAATTAAAGTAATTATTGTAAACTTGTATAGTAAATGTAAACTTTCTTCTGGCAATCGAGCTGCAATTTAGAAAAGATATTACTAAAAAGAGGTAAAAAAGGCGCCAAGTATACGTGCCAGTTGTGAAAAACTATTATATGTATTTATAAAACAAAGATAAATTATTGATAATAATAATTTATAAGAATATATGTTACTTTTCCTTCAAAAAAGGTACAATATTCTATAAAAATATATTTTATAAAAATAATGATATAAAATGCGCCAAATAAATAAAAATTTATGCTATAAAATTTATATCTTTTATTATTATGTATTATATATTTAAATATAAATGTTTTAATTAAATTGTTAAAATTTTTGTATTAATTTCCTAAAAAGATAATTATATCGAAAAATGCCAACTAAATAAAAATTTATATAATAAAGTTTTTTTATTTTATTATTTCCAATATTAAGAAAAATTATATTTAATAAATCGCAATATAATTAAAATAATAGAGCGTATAACTAATATAGATTTATTTTATAGTTAACTAAATGCACAATATACACATACTTAAGCTTTAAGATATATTTATTGAAGGATAATTTCTTGTAAAATTGCATAAAACAAACTTTCAAATATTGATCTGTTTGGCTCGAAAATTTTGAATTTCTCTTAGAAAGGAAATATTGTAAACACAGTTCATCTCATAATGATGACATCAATTTATCAAGTTATTAATAATAACAAAAATTAGCCAAAGATAATAGCACTTACCACGAAGAAATAAAGATACCCGATTTGATCCTACTTTCCTCTATACGTGTGCATGTGCGTGTACGTGTACGTGTGCGTGTGCGTGTACGTGTGCGTGTGCGTGTGCGTGTGCGTGTGCATGCGTGCGTGCGTGCGTGCGTGTGTGTGTGTGTGTGTGCGTGCGTGTGTGTGTGTGTGTGTGTGTGTGTGTGTGTGTGTGTGTGTGTGTGTGTGTGTGTGTGTGTGTGTGTG
>JBCEWD010000121.1:1744618-1758196 GCA_039654425.1 Cataglyphis rosenhaueri
GCTCTTCCGATCTATATATAATGAACAAAATTTTCAACGATTATTTCGAACCGTTCTATATCTGGATTTTTCTCGCTAACGTCACATATAAGACTTCATAAATTATTATTCCTAATATTGAAACCAAAAGTACAAGACGCGAATGTGATGTATGAGTCGCGTCGCAATACGCGATATCGATCCGAATGATTGACCGAACGACAGACTTCCGATAACTAATATTCTCCCGACAATTATCGAAACAATTCATCGAATTACACAAAATAATGAACTAATCTAACTGACTGTCGGCGGCAAAATATATGAGAAAGAGCGCTAACTTTATGATCCGAATGAGCAGCATAGGTCCGTCGGCTATTAATACGTAATTCTCACAAAATTCATCAAAACTTTTTCACAAAACGCGTGGCACGAAAACAATTTCGGGCGCTATTCGAATCAATTACCTATAATAATCAGCAAATTTAACGCGTCGACGGCTGGATTCTTTCGGACTTCCTTCCTATCGTTCCTTGCGGTCGAGTTAAAGCTTGCATTCTCGTCGCTATCACGTCAAACAGTGTCGAGCGATCATCCTGCGGGAGACACGCCTGTGCGATAAATCGCAAATAGGCCACCTGTCGCGTTTCCGCGTTACACAGGGCCATCATTTTTGGATCTCGTGGTCCTTGAGGTCAGTAATTTAGGGGCTACTATGAGACGACTCACAACAAACTCTCATCATGCGTCGCCAAGACATCACAGAGGGGCACTATGGAGCCATCAAAACAGATCCCCACCATGCAACCCAGTGATGTCATAGAGGGCCAATATGAGACTATCAACAATATTATCGTGCATGTAGACGTGCACGAGGCGTTCTAGACGATGACGTCAGAGAGGGCCACTATAGAGCCGTCAAACAAATGTTGTCGTCATGCACCTGCTATTATAGCGTACCTCTATGACGTCATGATTGTAGTAGCCAGCAGGAAAAAAAGTAAACATGAGCGGGTGGAAGGAGAAAAAGTTGGTGACATAGACACAGTTATGAGAAAAATAATAATTTTTTTTTTCCGGCTGAACAATATTCGATCTCGTATTTAGGCCTACAGCATTTCTAATTATGGTCCTAATATGGTGAACTCAAAGAGATATTAATAAAGTAAGGTTGAATATGGTAAATATGATGAAGGTCCGCCATGTTGGAGTCCACTACGTGGATAGCAGATCGAAAAATAATAATTATTTTTTTTTCCTGCTGCGAAACAATACTCGGTCTCGATCCAGGATCCTCTGTGTTTCCAATCATGGTTCTGGTATGTGGAGCTAAATGGAATCTTAATAGAGTAAAGTTAAATGAGGTATTTATGATGAGCGTCCGCCGTTGCCATGTTGGAGTCCGCCGTGTAGATAGTTATAGATCAGAAAAAAATTATTATATATTTATTTATTTATTTTTTCTGCTGAGTGGCAATATTCGATCTCGAACCTGAGTCTTCAGCGTTTCCGAACAAGATCCTAGTATAGTTGACTATTTAAACCTTATTATAATAAGACAAAATTAAGAGTGCCGTAGCCATTTAGTCTAGAGTCAACCACGTGGACGGTTTATAGGTTGGAAAATTATTTCTACATGCTGTGCCTGAGTCACGGGTCTTAGCGGACATATTGTGTCGCGTAGAGGAAGATGTCTCATGATTCATCGAGAAAAAATGACACTATCGCTAGTATGACTTATGGTCAAAATGGTTATTACATTGATATTTATTATTGAAAGAGGATAGAGACGGTGTATCATATTTAAAATTATATATTTTATACAATGTTTAATATTTGTATAATGTTTTTACACATTATGGTATTTTAACTGTAAGTATTTTAACTGTAAATTTGATAGGGTGAGTCCTTGTTTTACATAATGCAAAACGGATGCATCGCTCATATCGGTCACATATTGTTCGCCGTCTAGGGTGATCACGCTTGATTATCAGAAAGGTTTATTTTCAATCGAACGATAGACAGTATGTCTGATTGGGGCGTCACTTGTTTGTTATTATTACAAAATCAAGTAAAATTATCATTCAGATACATAGCCATACGGTAACGAAAAACGACTGTTGATAAACCTACGTTTTAGTAATACAAGAGCGCATACTTTAATTTTGTCTCGTGTTATGATTTCATGAAACGACGAATTGCTTTAAAGCGTTTATCAATGGTTCAGCCGATTCTTCTTTGTTATCTTTATTTTCCTGCATTCTCTCTTTAGTTATTAATAAATATTTAATACTATTGAAATTGACTAACTGTAAGTTTTCGTAATTCAGGGTTACAACATTCATGCGTTCTTTTTGGGCGTGCGAATAACATAAGCGTAAAATTTCGGGCTGTCGGACACAAACGCCTCGATATAACTATCGCGGCTGTAGCTTTCGTGCTGATCCGTCATTTTCTTGTCGGTATATTTTTATGCCTTTTCGAAGCGGATGTATCCCAAAACTTGCTTCTCTCTCGATTACGCCTAATCTCCGAAAATGTCACGTATTTTCAGTTAGTAAATCTATATGATTAAATTAATATCACCAATCTGATGACAATATTATTGTTGTTATTGATGTTTTTACTCCTTTTTCTTCTCTTCTTCATTCTCCTTCATTTTTGACGTAGGATTACAACGATTCCTTTGCAAACATCGGTTTCCTTTTCATTATTCTCTTCTTTCGCATCTATGTTATCATGTGTACATGATGTTTCTTTCGCAGAGCTCGACTCGACCTCCACTTTTTTGAATTGTTGAAAAAAGTTAAGTTGTAAATAAAAATTTATAAATTTAAAATTTATATATTTACACAGGTATATTTCTTAAAATTGTTTCTGTGTGTAACGGTTCATCTTTCCCGTACGCCGCGGATCCCATACGCAGGCTTGCCGGTTCCCAGAATTTGAGAGAAGGGAGAAACTCAAATTCACTCTTCCGATATTGTTAACAAAACGTTTATTTAAAGCTACTAAAAGTAGTAATATAGTCAAAGCAAAACAAGCAATAAGCGCGGACAGCTTTAGCGTATTACGATATACATTGGCTCGCTCGAGCATGCAGCGTGTCAAAGTTTTACATGCGAGAGTGTTATAATTGAAGTGTTATGTTAGAATTGGAGTATTATAATTGGAGTGTTATGTTAGAAACTAAGGCTTACGCGGTATATACAAAATCGGTCAGTTTGAAATCGTATGCAAAAGCAGAACCTGATATATACAGGTAAGAAGAATCGGCATGACGCTGGTTCCGAGGATTGGCGCAGCGATGTATCCTGAAAAGTACTAGTAAGGCCTGTGCTTGGCGACTTATCCTTAGAAGGACTAGATACCAAAGACGTTTTAGCTGTCACGAATGAGCACGACTTTATTTCTAGAGCCAGCGGCAAACTTACAAGATAGACAGGAATATACTTTAACGCGATATGTACAAGCGGTCGATTCGGAAAACCGATCTATCGGTATGACGGAATAATAACTATAACGAATCGGTTGGTCGGGAGTGATATGATCACCCGGGATATATATCTAATCGGTCGGTTTAACAGAATACCCGGTATAATGAATCGGTCAGTCCGGTGGGATATAATCATCCAGTACAACTATTCGGTCGATTAGTTTAACAGAATAATTCGGTATAACGGATCGGTCGGTCTGGTGTGATATAATCACCTGATATAATCGGTCGGTCAGTTTGCAAGTGTGATGTCGATTAGTGACAACAATTTTTTTACACACTTGGTTTTGCAAGTGTGATGTCAATTAGTGACAAAATTTGTTTGCACATTTATATTGCTTTTATAAGTATATGATTTCTATTACAGATAAAATTTGTTTTACAAACATCCCGGGGAAAAAAACCATATATAAATATATATAAAATATGCCCATATGCAAATATGATTATATATATAAATTAAATAAAAAAATATATGATTATATATAATTATGTATGATACACGATCATACATAATTATATATAATCACATATAATTTATATATATAATCATATTTGTATATGGACATATTTCATATATACTTATATATGGGCTTTTTTCCTGGGATATCATAATGCGAGGAAAGCTCTTTATTTTATTATATAAATTATATAATACCCATTATATAATATCCATAAATAATACTATTTATTTAATTTTTAATATTATTATTGCATATTAGTGACCGAGGTACAAGTAATATCATTATCAGCAGCATATAATGTTAAACTGC
The DNA here is from genome assembly GCA_039654425.1 of Cataglyphis rosenhaueri. Lineage (NCBI taxonomy): Eukaryota > Metazoa > Arthropoda > Insecta > Hymenoptera > Formicidae > Cataglyphis > Cataglyphis rosenhaueri. The sequence goes on from JBCEWD010000121.1 coordinate 1,748,867, forward strand.
TTTTTTTCTTAAGACAATTAACATATAATTTGTCTGACGACATGCGAGACAAATGATTTTCATTTACCTCCATATCTAAAATAGTTTCCTTTCTTGCTTTTAATGCTGATTTTAACACAATTCGCATTTATACATGCAGACAAAAGTTTATTTTTTTTTTTTGTTTTTAAATGTGTTAGCAAAGAAAACGTTCTAGGTCGGTATTTGAATTTGGAAGTGATCTAACAGCACAAAAGAGACTTCTTGGATATATACGTTTTAAAATTTCTTTCCACATCTCATCAAAGTTTAATTTTGAAAGATGTCCTTTTCTACTGTTGTAAAATCTAGATGTAAAGTATTCCACTCTTTTTTTAAAGCATTTTCGTCAAAGCCACCAGAGAGTTTGAGCAATAAAAGAAACATCATTAAATGATGTTTTTCTGTCAATACTACATAATGCTGTATTGAATGGGAAAACTGTTAATTTAGATAAAAATTTATCTGTAATTGGCAATCTTTTACTAATTTCCTCGGCAGTCACATAAAATTGCAGGCAATTATCTCGAACGTTTTTAATTACGTCTGCTGTCCTTTTTTTATTAAATTTTCGAGATATTCTTCACATTCAGATCCTAAATTTATGACATTTAAAGATTTTTGGTTTTCTTTTTCAGAAAATGTAAAATTATCATTACATACATTTTTTACAAACTTTGATTTTAAAAAATGTTTAAAAATTTTTATTAAAAGTTCCAATGACTTTGGCTACAGCAAGTGAACTCTTGTTTCCAGAATTTAAAAAAATGCATTAAAAGAATTAAAGAAATTTAAAATGCTTTAAAAATAACAAATATGATTTTACATCCGGATTTTCCATCACAGATAATAAATTGTCTCTTGATTTATAACCACTTATAACCATTTCAGTCAAAAAAAGCTTTGTAGGATCTTAAAAATCAAGAAGTCTCACAACACATAAATAAGATAGCCATCGTGTATTGGATAAAAATTTAAAAAATTTAAAAATTTTACGGTTTATTTCTTCAAAACATTCGGTACATTCTTCATAAATAGCAGCACGCTTAGAACAACTATTAATATAATTTGCTATTTTTTTTAAATCCTCGCAATATTCTGGTATTTTAGCATATGCAGCATGTGCAGCTAATGCCGCAGAATGGTATGAGTATGGTAATGTTAATAAATTTGAACAAAATTCTTCCTACTTTTTTTAAAATGAAAGATGTTTACCTGTCATGACAGAAGCATTGTCGCATGACAAGGCAACAATATTTCTAAATGTTTAATTTCCATATTTCACATTTAATGCATTAAATAATTTTTCCGCGCTATTATTTTTTGCACCAATATTAATTAATTTAATTAATTACGTGCGAACGTCTAATATTTTAGAATCAACAGCGTACAAGAAATGTCATCCATTTTTCATTAGAAATATCAGACGTTTCATCAATAAAAATAGAAAATTTTGTATTTTGAATGTTGTTGACCACACGGTCCATCTCGACCGAACACAATACATTCGAAATAATATTTTTACATTTCGTTCGACCCATATTTATACTTTTTAACACGTTAGGATCTTTTCCTATTTGTTGAAAAAAGGTGAGGATATCTTTTGCCGTTTGATGCGGAATATTTTTATCAGCAATTAATGCAGCATATCGAATTTATGCTGATTTTTTCCGCTCTTCAAACGGCAAAAGTGAGTCATCCGTCATGTTTATATTTTCATTCATGTTCATTTCTGTCTTTTTTTCATTACATATTTTTATATGTGCTTCGGATTCTGCGTGACGATAAATGTGAGATAAATCATCATCAATCATAGATTTATTACAAAATGAGCAAAAAAATGTAAATATTTTTATTACATATGATAGAAACAATCATGAGAAGATACTTTACGTAGAGATTAGCAATAAAAAAGAAGAAACGGAAATAATATAGAAATATTTATAGATATTTCTAAAAATCGGGACTTACAATCACAAGTGTTTCAGCTTCTTGGATACCAAGATTTAACAAGACATGTATAAAAAGATACATTGATTCGCGAAAGACAACAAGATTATAGAAGCGCTGTGAAATATTAGCAGCACAACATGTAAAACAATTGCATGGCACATGAAATAAATGAAATAATGCCGAGTGCTTCAGTTTGATATGAAACATGATGATTGACACAACGTCAATCATCATGTTCCGTAAGTAGTAAATCAAATTATTATTATTTGTATTTCTTAAGAAAGTTTAATATTTAATTTTCATTTTCTCCTTTCTCTTTTATAACAGTTGTTGCATCAACAAGTGCAATATTTGCAAAGTAAGCAGGAGCAAGAGCAGCAGCAGCAGCTATCGCCGCCGCCGGAAAAAATGAATCAAAATGGTATAATTTTTATTATTTTTTTTCAGTAAAATATTAATAAATATATTAGTTATATTATCATTCAGTGTTTATTAATTATCTGTATATATCTCTATTTTTTCAGATACTTATAAAAAAAGAGCAGGCGGCCGATCCCGCGCCCGCCGGTATTACTAGCGGAGCGGCAGGGGCATAAAGTGGTCGAGAAAAGGCCGACCCTAGCGGTCGAGGAAGAGATATTTCTGGCGGCCGAGGAAGAGATATTTCTGGCGGCCGAGGAAGAGATATTTCTGGCGGCCGAGGAAGAGGCGGCCGTCAAAATGCGTGGGGCCATAATGGTCCCACAATAATTAAAAATTATTTTTTGAATTAAATTTTATAAATATTTTTAAAATAATAAAATAAAAATTCATAAAAAGACAATACATAATTTAGGAATAATTAACTTAAAAATTTTTTTCCTTTATTCTTTTTTCCTTCCCATAAAATAGAGCATATTATATAATATAATGTGATATGATATGGCTACAGACGAAAATCTATGTTAAAAAAGTCTAACGTGCCATTGGTGGTACCTCATATAAGCGAAAAATCATCACATTTATTATTGTTTTATTTCATTTATTATTGTTTGACACAAACGTATATATCATGTGATCCGTATATATGTTTGTGCGTAATTTCTTATACAATAAAAGGTGTGATTTTTGTTTTTGTTGTTTCCACATGGATATTTCTTCTTTCAGATTATCGATTTGAGATGCATTTTTACATGAATTAAAAACTTTAAGTAATTTATATATGTATCTTTAATCATAATATTATCATAATATATTATATATATGTAATAACTATAATATTATATATAATAACTATATTACATAACAGATATATAATAGATAATATATATAAAATATATATAATATATAGATAAAATAATATATCTCATACAAAAAGGGTGAAAAAAAAACATTTAACGCATAGCAAGACGCGAAAATCGAGAAGTAAGCAGCATCGCGAGTCGCGTGCCGCCCGCCGTCCGCTCGGCCCGTTACCCGTCTTCATTGCCGACTCGATAAGAAGGAGAGAGACAGAAAACAATATATCTGTCCTCTTCTGCTGTCCGAAGCCAGCCGAAGCGCTGAGCTCACAAGCGTCATCCCTTCCACTACGGTTGCTCGTTGCAAGCGTGGATATTCTGGCATCACTGGCAAGGGAGCCAGAATCAGGTCCCACGACTCGTGACTCGCACACAAGCACAAACCGCGTACATGTGCGGCCCGTGCTTCGGCTAGTTTCGAAAAATAGAAAAGAACAGATGCTACGCTTTCTGTTTCCTTCTCGCTTTCATCGAGCTGATACCTGAAGGCGATAGGCGACGATGAGTTTATTACGTACGACAGCATTAAATGCTTTTCGCGGACTTTTTATTATATATATGTTTTTATATTAAATTATTATTATCATATATACTCAATTTTATTATTATATGATAAAAGATATATTTATGTGTAAGGATTTAAAGAATATTTTTTAATTATTTCATATTATTTTAATAATTACTTTATTAATAATTTACACAAATATGTGTATTAAATTATAAATAATATGAAAGTCAACGGTGAGTGGACTTCCACACTATGAGGTTCCATTAATGGCGCGTTAGGTTTTACGTGGACTTTCGCCTAGAGCCCCATTATACCACATTTTACTTATATATTTTATAGATATATATTTTACATATCTATATTTTATGTTTTTTACGAACATAATATCTATTACAGACATGATAATTTTTAAACGCGATCTTTACAAATATATATTGTCTTTTGCAGACATAATAGCTATTACAGACTATTACATGATAATTTTTACATTTAAAGAAAATAAGTAAATTATTTTGTTGTATTATATGAATAATAATGCGCATAAAATACAAATTATTAGTTTTTGAACATTATTATTGCATATCATTGGATGTTGAAGGACCAGCAATATTATAATTATCTGCATCATATAATTTGAGACTGCTTTTCTATTTTTTAGAAGTATTATATAATATATCCGATGACATGAGAGATCAATGCTTTTCGTCAGATTTCTGATTGTGTTTACAAATAGACGCAGAGTCTGTCGTATCCGCTCGTCTCCATATCCCCAAATTAGTTTATAAAGCTTATCACATTATATACTGAGCATATAAGCTGTTTTTTTTTCTTGTTGTTTTGGAACAATTTCGACGTTTTCAAGCATATAAGATAGGTTCTCGTCTCTTTTCTTGCCGAAACGACTAGATAAGTGGTACGCGGGCACGCGTAGGCCAAGGCCACTCGCCTTCTCAGAAATAATTTCTATTCCAATTGTAAGTTTTTTAATTTATTTATATTTTTATTTGTTTCATTTTTCATCTTAGAGTTTTCATTGACAATTTTATATAGAAATGTCCGAAACAAAGAAACCTAAGCCTTTTCAGAAGCTTGGCTTAAAGATGATCGATTTCAATTTTGGAGACGTAAAGTATCATTTGATGATAGCCTTTTGCATTGTATTGCAATTAAAATTTTACGTGCAATTTGTCGCATTTGTTATAAGATGCGGATTCTGCAAGTCATAAAGAAAATGTATTATCAAATAATAACAATATAACAGTATCAAAAATATCATACAAAAACAATTTTAAACGTTTTAAACAACAATGGTTAGAGATTGATTTATTTAAGCCGTGTCTACGCGAAATATCACATGATGCCAGTTCATTTTTCTGCGCGTTTTGTAATATATCTGTTGTTGGTAGTTTGTCTCAAATCTATTGTCATGCAGAATCTAAAAATCATATTATAAAATGTAAAGAAAATGAAACAAATAAATCCAGTGAAGATAGAAATGAATTATTTTTGCCATTTGAAGAGCGAAAGAAATCAGCAGAAATTCGCCTATGCCGCGTTAATTGCTGATAAAAATATTTCGCATCAATCGGCAAAAGATATTCTTACTTTTTTCTAAGAAATAGGAAAAGATTATAATGTTTTGAAAGATATGAGTATGGGTCGAACAAAATGTACAAATATTATTTCAAATGTGCTATGTCAGATTGAGACAGATCATGTAGTCGAAAGCATTCAAAATACTAAATTTTCAATTTTTATTAATGAAACGTCTGATATTTTAAATGAAAAATGGATGACGTTTTTTGTTCGGTACGTTGATCCAAAAACATTAAACATTCGTTCACAATTAGTAAAACTAATTAATATTGATGCAAAAGATTGCAGCACAGAAAAATTGTTTGATGCCTTTAAAATTGAAATGTGGAAACAGAATATTCCATTTGTAAATATTGTTGCTTTGTCATGTGATAATGCGTCCGTAATGGTAGGAAAACATCTTTCATTTAAAAAAAAGTTGGAAGAATTTTGTAAAAACTTAATTACATTTCCATGTCCTTGACATTCTACTGCATTAATTGCGCATGCCGCATGTGCTAAAATACCGGACCAATGCGAAGAATTTAAAAAAAGTCGCAATTTTCATTAACAGTAGTTCGAAACGTTCGGCAATTTATCAAGAGTTTTGTGAATGTTTTCAGGAAACAAACCTAAAAATTTTTTAATTGTCTAATACACGGTGGCTTTCTCATCATTCATGTATTGAAAGACTTCTTGAGTCTTGGGATATTATCAAACTATTTCTGACCAAAATTACTATAAGTGAAAAAACAAAGTCTGGAACATATTTATTATCTATGATACAAAATCTAGATATAAAAGACTATTTCTTATTTTTACAGCATATTTTTAATTTTTTTAATTCATTTAATGCATTTTTTCAAGCAATGGAAACTAGAATACATTTATTACAGCCAAAGTCAGTAGAATTTTCAACCACAGTTTATAAATACTTTTTAAAGTCAGAGCATTTGAATAATTTATGTTGTAATATTAAATATGATGAAAATGGGAATCAAAAATCGTTAGAAGTTTTTTTAGGATCCGAATGTGAAGAATATCTCAATGAATTATTGAAGAAAGGGCATGTAGAAATAGTTACAAATATTCGAAAAAATTGTTTGCAATTTTAAAATTAATGTAACTGTCGCTGAGGAAATTAGAAAAAGATTACCAATTAATGATAAATTTTTATCAAAATTAAAAGTTTTTGAATGTAATTTAGCATTATTAAATGTTGATAGAGAAACATCATTTAATGATGTTTCTTTTATTGCTGAAACTCTTGGCGGTTTTGACGAAAACGGTTTGAAGAAAGAATGGCTAACTTTGCATTTAGATTTTACAATAATAGAAAAAGAAGAGCTATTAAAATTAAGTTTTGATGATATGTGGAAACAAATTTTACAAAACCAGTACTCCACTAATAGTGATAAATATCCCAATCTCAAATGTCTTTTAAATGCTGTTAGATCACTCCCAAATTCAAATGCTGATCCAGAAAGAATGTTTTCTATTTTAACAGATGTAAAAACAAAAAAGCGAAATAAATTTTCGCCTTCTTCTATAAATGCTATTTGTGTTTTGAAATCAGCATTGAAGAAAACAAGAAAAGAAACTATTTTAGACATGGAGATGAAAAGCATTTATCTCTTATGTCATCAAATATATTATATAATAATTCTAAAAGACAGAAAAGCAGTCTAAAATGTAATGAAGCATATAATTATAATATTATTGGTTCTTCAACATCTGATATGCAATAAATGATAATGTAAAAAAAATAATAATTTGTATTTTATGCGCATTATTATTCATATAATACAACAAAAATAATTTAAAAATTATCATGTCTGTAATAGACATTATGTTCATAAAAAACATAAAATATAGATATGTAAAATATATATCTATAAAATATATAAATAAAATGTGGTATAATAGGGCTCTAGGCGAAGATCCACGTAAAACCTTACGCGCCATTAGTGGAACCTCATGGGTGGTGTGGAAGTCCACTCACCGTTGGTTTTCATGATATTTATAATTTAATACACATATTTGTGTAATTAATTAATTAATTAATTAATGAAGTAATATAAAATAATTAAAAAATATTTTTTAAATTCTTACACATAAATATATCTTTTATAATATAATAATAAAATTTAATATATATGATAATAATAATTTAATATAGTAAAAAAACATATATAATAAAAAGTTCGCGAGTCAGAAAAGCATTTAATGCTGTCGTACGTAATAAATTCATTGTCGCTCGTCGCCTTCAGATATCAGCGCGAAGGAAAGCGAGAAGGAAACAGAAAGCGTAGGATTTGTCCTTCTCTATTCTTCAAAACTAGCCGAAGCGCAGGCCGCACATGTACGCGGTTTATACTTGTGTGCGCGTCGTGAACCGTAGGCCGCGGGACATGATTCTGGCTTCCCTGTCAGGAACTGGTCCCGACACGTTCGCCGGGCCGCCTTATATACCCGGCGCGGCTCTCTCACTCGCGCAATTCGGCGCGTAGTAAAGCGGTCCGGTAGGGTTTGCGCCAGAGGCGGCGTGCCAAAATGCGAGACTAAAAACGATATCGTTACAATTATAATCAATAATAAAATTAATATCAATAATAAGATATTTCCTTACCCGTTAATCGGTTTCCACGATAATTTAATAACAGAAAACTTATATCTCTCGTATTCTTTTTTCCTCGTGTCCAAATGCCTCGCTCATTTCTACTATTTCACTCCGCAATATGAATTAAGGAATTATTCAATGAGGGAATTATAGGAGATTTTTCAGGCCATGATATTATTCCTATCCCAATAGGAAGAATTTTCTATGTCTTGAAGTCTTTTACAGAAACCTTGGATTGCCTTTTCAGTCATTTGATTCGAAAGGATTGGGAAAAGTAGGTGGTGAATTAGCAGGACCGAATGTGGATAAAGATGAGAATGATTGCGGGGAAAACGGTAGATCAGTAAAAGAATATTCGTGAGAATATACACGCGCGTAACTGAGAAAAAGATGATAGGGAGAAAGAGAAAGAATAGGTTCGATTAATTGTATATGATATAAGTTCAGATTATTGCTGAATGGGGTGATTAATTATAAAATTAAGATCCATGAGAACTCGAGTTTTCCGATTTCTACATTGGACTCAATAGAAATCGTTGGATGGCAAATTGTATATTTTGCCCGACCTGGTTTTCATTACGAATCAGAAATAGAATAATGTTATTTTTATTGCGGGAAGTATACGTATGAATAAAATTGAAAGATAATGACTTATTTTTTATAAAAAAAACAATGATTTAGAGGTGGAAGGCTGACAGACAAATGTGTTGGTTTACAATCGCTCTGTTCGACCCTCTGTTTATCGATAGATTGTAAGACACTATCTGATGATATTGATTTTACAAATAACTATCTCGCGAATTACAATGTAAAATTGGAGTGAAAGATTATGTGAACCTGAAGACTGGAGAATAATTATAAATGCCTTACCAGTTTCCATTTTTTATAATTCTTTTCGGTGGATGTATTCTAATTTTAGGGAATTTTAGGATTCTTTCAAAAATTTTAAGAATTAAAATTCTACTAGTTTTTATTTGATAGGGTGTTTCTCGTACTTTTCGCGTTTTTACCCATTGTGATCGTCGATTAGCGAGTTTGAAAAATACTTTTATAAAACGGAGTGCGTTACTTCGAATAATGATAAACAAATGATAAAAATATGACAAAATTTAATTATCAATCGGTTTGTCATTTAATTATTCATCAGTTAATCGCTTACTTATGCATCATTATAGAAAACGATGAAACTAAACTGAATATTGCCTGTCGATGACTAATTAAATGATTAATCGATGAATAATTAAATGACAAGTAATAAGTAACAATTAAGTTGTAACGGACCGCTTCACGAGCGGTGTAGTGCGCGCGGACAGCGCAATCGGGATCAGGGTTCGTGAAGGGGTGAAACACAGTAAGAAACGTTAGATTGAGATACG
>JBCEWD010000121.1:1758296-1777487 GCA_039654425.1 Cataglyphis rosenhaueri
CCCGGCTGGTGTTCGCCGGGCGGCAGACTTCCGACGGGCGACGTGTCGGGAACGATGGGGTGACGCATCGTTACAAAGTGACAAATTCGAAAGTCTTAAATTGCCCCGATTATTTAGCTACGCACGCAAATATCATTTTGTTATCATTAATCATTTATTTATATATCGTTATAAAAAGGATTAAAAGGAATATTGTCCATCAATGATTAATTAAATGGCTAACTGTCGAATAATTATATAATTAATCAATGACAAACTTGAGAAATTTTTCCAATTATTTAGCAATACAAACTTCTTTTCACTTTTCATTGGATTACAAAGTGATATTTTTCGCGAGAAATATAATATAATCTCGGAAATCCATATCCGTATTTGAGTTTAATCGAATCGAAATTTAATTCTTAACTTTATCTATAAGAAGAATTTTCTCGTTATTATCGCGTTGTCATATTTTTCACTTGAAAAAAGTTAAAAATGACTATTTAGAAGGAAGTGACCAGTTTTGTAAAAACTATCCATGTTTGTGATATAAACAAAATGGTCATTGAATTCAGTAACAATGATAGAAGAAACGAACAGCGTTATTTATTGCTATCAATATGGTCTTAATTCATCTTGCATTAAAAAAACACGTGTAGGCTTGTAAGCGATAAACGAGAGCTGTTTCGTTCGGATTGCAAAATTAACAAGCAATTATAGCATTAATTAGATTTGTTTTGACATTGGCACATAGGAGCAATTTCAAGCCTGCATGGAACACATAACCTGTACTTGATCGAGAATCAAAAAATTAGATCGGCTTTGATTGTTATTAACAATATTTCTATAACTTACGGAACACGAGCTATGATAATGGCATACAAGGAAAAATGCTGAACATATTGCGGATAATGACGAGATGAAAGAGCAAAAAAAATGTTTTTAAAAAAAAGTTTAATTTTTTATTTTTTTTTTAATTTTTACGTTGCCGAATGTCTTTTGTTAATAACAATAGCGTAAAAATATGCATGTGCGTCAAATGTTTTTCAATATGAATTGTATGCGTGGAGAAATAAGCTTATCCGTGCTCTGGACTTTTATCCACGGCGACCGCATGCTCGCGCTAGCGTTTTCTCTCGCGAGTACGAATGAAAAGCTCCGCGGCCGATTAGCTGATAAACAAGAAGCGGAAGCGACGCAAGTAAGTCTTTCCGCGGATGAGCTCGCGCTAGCGTTTTACGAGCACCGCTGCTTATAAACTTGTAGGCGGTGCTCTATGTACGCTTATGCTTTAAATATGGTGATCGTTTAACGCTCGGCTATTATTTAATACTAATTTAAGACGGAATGTTCTATGCTTGTAAAATAAGTTTAAAGAAGTTGTTAAAGAGATTAAAGGAAAAATAATCTGTGATTTTTGAAATAGAAAATATTTCATATTTATTGATAACAAATTCTTTATTTTTTTTTCATAAAATTAGGTTTTTAAATTGAGTTTTAGCAAAATTATTATATACGGATAATTTCATTAAGATAGACTGAAAATAATTATTTAAATACACTGTTGAAATATATATATCTAAAAAAGTTAAATTATTTACTTGCACATTACCTTCAATTTCTTGAAAATTACCTTTAATTGTAAATTTTATAGTTTCGCATCTGCATAGAAGCAAAAATTTTTTGGATTTAATCAGTTTTGTTGAAACCAAAGCAATATAATGCTTTAAATGTTTCAATCATACTATAATATTTAAAGTAACAAATACGAATGTTTGATTTTCAAATAACATATTTATTTAATAAAGTAAAATATTTTATGTATAAATTTTGCTTTTTCTTGAATTTAAACAATTTTGTTGTTAATAAATAGAGCCATATTATTTGCTAAAAGTAATCATAAGAAAATAAATTCTTTCCTAATCATAAGGAAATAAGACTTTTTTATCAAATCACGTGCGGGAGAGCCCGCCAGGAAAGGCAACGATCAAGGGCCTTTGAACTAATATCAATTTCATCAATCGACAATCGCCAAGTAAAAAAAATGAGAAGTAGGAGAAGCACTCCGCCTAACGAGAACATTGGGATAATTTCTAATTCATCAAAATCGTGCAAGATTCTCACTTCTGCATGACTAATTCATGAAATCTTAAAAAAACTTCACTCCCACATTATTCTAATTTGTCAAAATCTTGGAGAATCCCTTACTTCTAAAAATTAAAATACACCCTTAAAAAAGACCTATAAAAAGAGAACCCACAAATTTTCAACACATTCAGATCAGTCATTCACATTTTACGATAAGTACATTTTACTTTCAACAACTCACAAGTGCTCGGAATCAGTCTTGCTCAAAGCATTTATTCATGAACTCAATATCGTGAAGAATGCAACTTGTGTCCTCGTTGGTGGTACAACCACGACTAGCAGCGATCATCAATCATGCGACCACATCATCAAGCCATCCCAATAAATTATCTGCTTTTGCCGCTACTAACTAAAAGTAAGTCCCAACTAAATAATTTTCTTTGTTAAGAAAATTCATTTCATTATTCTTTTCTTCCGGTGCGTAGTGAAAAGAATAAACGACTTGGTTAGAGAATTACGTCCGCTAACTAAGTGCGCTTGTAAGGTCCTTCGCAGACTCAGGAAGAGATTGGCGGGGGGGGCGTATATCAGCCAAGAAGCCTTTGAAACCGTACACTATTACGTAACCACGATAGTCGACAGCTTAGCTGAAGCACACAAAATAACACATTATTTCATAACAACCACTACGCAGACACAGACACAGATATTCTGTTCCATCTCTCACTCTCTCTCCTCCTACTCCCCCGCACTTTCCTCCCCGAGATCACTAGAGTTATTATTCTCTACAGTGATCCTCATCAATGACTCTCCTTCTCTCACTCCTCCAATCATAAAAACGGACGAATGAACTCCCGGATCTTGAAGATCCCTCGTGTTATTAGCCTGGCTACTATCCATTAAATCCTATCACTATTTCCTAAACAGATGACACATTAACATACTTATTTTCTTTTTTTCTTAAATTTTTTATAACTCTTATTGTAATAACCAGAGATTAAAAATAGGATCTTTTAAAAATAGGATCTTTCCCATTATTACTCGGACTGATTCCCCTCGCACTTATGTAACACCCACAAGTAAATTAACAATCACACATACACCTACACAATTAAAGATTAGTTATTTCCTCCTCTTAATACAAATATAAGAACATGTATAGAATTTTTATTTAATTTAATAAATAAATTATTATGTTTTGTTTAATTAATCAAATTATTTCTTGATCATTTTCTTGTTCCCGATAAAAAATCGCACTTGGTCCCATCCTGAATAATAGATATTAAATTCCTTAAAAAGAGACCACCGAGTGAACGTCTGAATAAACAGCGTAACAGCGATCTACAGTTATTTTCCTGATCTTCGAATACGCTCGACTCAATTCTTAGGTCAAAGCAAGGCGTTTGATTTCAGAATATTTAAAATAGTTGTTGCGCCCTTCTTTGTGACTCATTCTTCCGAGAGTCTGGATGTAAAAATTCCAAGCATTATATTTCTTTGGTTTCAACAAAATTGATTAAATCCAAAAAACTTTTGCTTCTATGCAGATTGCAAAACTATAAAATTTACAATTAAAGATAATTTTCAAGAAATTGAAGGCAATGTGCAAGTAAATAATTTAACTTTTTTAGATATATATTTCAACGGTGTATTTAAAGAATTATTTTCAGTCTATCTTATTGAAATTATCCATATATAATAATTTTGCTAAAACTCAATTTAAAAACCTAATTTTGTGAAAAAAAATAAAATTAAAAAATTAAAAAATTGTTATCAATAAACATGAAATGTTTTCTATTTCATAAATCAGATTTTTGACAGATTATTTTTCCTTTTACCTTCATTAACAACTCCTTTAAATTTACTTTACAGCAAGCATAGAAAATTCCGTCTTAAACTAGAACAGAATAATAGCCGAGCGTTAAACAAACATCATATTTTAAGCATAAGCGTATGTAGAGCACCGCCTACAAGCTCGGTGCTCATAAAATGCTGCGCGAGCTTATCCTCGCGAATACGATTACTCGCGTCATTTCTACGGCTGCTTATCAGCTAATCAGCCGAGGCGCTTTTTATTCGTGCGAGAGAAAACGCTAGCGCGAACATGCGGCCACCGCAGGTAGAAGTCCGGAGCGCGGATAAGCTTATTTCTCCACGCATACAATTAATATTGAAAAACATTTGACACGCATGCATATTTTTACGCTATTCTTATTAACAAAACACATTTGGCAATGCAAAAAATTAAAAAAAAAAATTAAAAATTAACCTTTTTTTAAAAACATTTTGTGCTCTTCCGTTTCGCCATTATCCGCAATGTGTTCAGCATTTTTCCTTGTATGCCATGTATATCATAACTCGCGTCCTTTAAGTGATAGTGAAGCCGATGGAAATATTGTTAATAACAATTGAACCCGGTCTAATTTTTTGATTCTCATTCAAGTACAAGGTCATCTTCCGTGGAGACTTGAAATTGCTCATACGTGTCAAATCAAATTCCACTAATGCTATGTTTGTTTATTTTGCAATCGGAACAAAACAACTGTAAATAACGCTGTTTATTTCTTCTATCGTTGTTGCTGAATTCGATGTCCATTTTGTTAATATCACAAACTGAATAATTGGATAATTGGATAAGTGGATAATTTTTACAAAACTGGTCACTTCCTTCCACACTGTAATTATTAACTCTTTTCGAGTAAAAACTAGGATAATTATTTACATTAATGGGCTCGCCGATGATCTTAACTTTGACATATGTTATCAAGTATATGCTGAGTAACTTTTTATTATAACTTAATCGGCGGTGTCTTATAATTTTTGAGATATTTAATATTAAAGTTCGATTTGAAACAAAAATTGGTAAGTGTTTGGATTAACTTACACTTCACGGACATTTTCATTTTTATATATATAGTAGAAGGTATATTCCTAATTAGCACACACTTTCAATTTTGTAGCGCTCTCTTCTAATTTCAGAGATATGCGATTTTAAAGTTTTACAATTTTAATGCATTTTCTGTTATAAAATAAGTTTAAAAATAAAGTTTGTTTACATTGTATTTGTGTAGAACAGACGTGGAAAAAGTATCTGCTTACATTTTCAGAAACAAAGCTCCTTGAAATTTTCCATTTCCACGTAAAACGAAGTTCAACGCAAACCTATGTGTCTAAATTTTTGATAGTCGAGCTCCCCGTAGGAGAGGCGGCAAGTTTGGCCTCGCGACGAGAGGGATACGCGAGAGATCAAACTTTTTTGTTGCCGTGCGACATTACGAAGCTCGTTGCTGGCACGCCTAGAACCTACATCCCATGGTCTAGCCGCGCGATAGCCGTGTGAAACGCGTGCTTATTCGTCAATACGTTTTAATTAATATTTCAATAATTATTGCGAAAATTGTAAAATGGTAAAAGACTTTTCTGTCCAGTTTACTGTCCTCTACCCGCTCACGAGCGTTGGCACAATTTTTGCAAGACACCCTGTATATGGCAGCGAGACGGTCAGAGAAATCAGTCTGCTCATGTTTTCGAGCGCGTTAGCATTAAATACATGAGTAAGACTCTTGATATACTTAAGGCAGTCTTACGCTGGTGAACAGCAACAAATTAAGTCAGCCTACGTAACCGTCGCCACTCCGCACACCAAGGGTCAAAGAACAGCGCAAAGCGGACGAGGACCACACTGACATCCTACGAGTTATCGAAACCGACAATCATTGGAGAGTATCACAGGAATATTTTCCGTGGAAGCTGCAGCCGCTAAAACTTCTTCCGGCAAGTTACACACGACCTCCGAGGAGTCTCCTGGCCACTTGGGACTTCCGGCTCCGGCGCTACACCCGTCATACCCGGGAACTGTCCCAAAGATTCTCTCCTCTGGCTCGCACTCCTCCTAGGAGTGATACGGGGGGGGGGGGAGCAGGCAACACAAACAGACCTGCATCCGCATCCATCGAGGCATACAATATCACGCGAGCGGAGTAAAGCCTTACAATCTTCCGACTCCGAGTGGGAGAAGACCACCAAGACCGTTGCGACTCAGATGGAGACAACATCTAAACCTCCGAAGGTAGCGAGGGGACGCAAAACCACCAAAAAGGCTAAATCTCCACGGCAGTGGACAAAGACCTCGCCAAGTATCTCATGGTGGGAATCGGCCCATTAGAGTAACCGCCAGGAGCGACGCAACTGGCCCTTCTCAAGGCCACACAAATCTTATAGTTATACTGATAATTCGAGAATATATTTATTGTTGAACGTAGAAACGGTGCACTTATTTTGACATTCTTCTATCGAATACTTCCAAGCAACCTCCTCAAACCGTTTAACTTTAAATATCTCAGAAAGTATAAGAGACCGCCAATTAAGTTATCAGAAAAAGTTACTCAGAATCATACTTGACAACACATGTCAAGGACACGATAACAACGAGAAAATCTTCTCGTAAACAAAATTAAGATTTCAAATTTCGATTCGATTAATCTCAAATATGGATACGGATTTCCAAAGTTATATTATACTTCTCGCGAAAGATATCACTTTGTAATTTATTGAAAAGTGGAGGGAAAAGTTTGTGTGCGTTGCTAAATAATCAAAATTAAAAATTTTTCAAGTTTGTCATTGATTAATTATTTAATTATTCGACAGTTAGCTATTTAATTAATCATTGATGGACAATATTCCTTTTACTCCTTTCTATAACGATATCCAAATAAATGATTAATGATAACAAAATTATATTTGTGTGCGTAGCTAAATAATCAGGGAAATTTAAGACTTTTGAATTTGTCACTTAATTGTTACTTATTACTTGTCATTTAATTATTCATCGATTAATCATTTAATTAGTCATCCACAGGTTATATTCAGTTTAGTTTTATCGTTTTTTATAATGATGCCTAAGTAAGCGATTAACTGATGAATAATTAAATGACAAACCGGTTGATAATTAAAAACATTTATCGTATTTTTATCATTTGTTTATCGTTCGAAGAAACGCACTCCGTTCTATAAAAGTATTTTGAACTAATATCAAGCTCGCTAATCGACGATCACCACGCGTAAAGACACGAAATGTTGGAAAATCATCCTATCATATAAGAACACTAGTTTTATTTAAATTTTAATTTGTCAAATTTTTGAAAGAGCCCTCCTTTTAACATTAGAATACATCCACCGAAAAGAATTTTAAAAAAGGAAAACATGTAAAGCATTTATAATTATTCTCCAGGTTCATATAATCTTTCACTCCATGATTTTATATTGTAATTCGCGAGTTAGTTACTTGTACAATCAATATCATCAGTTAGTGTCTTACGATCAATCTATAAACAGAAGGTCGAACAGAGCGATTGTAAACCAACACATTTGTCTGTCAGCCTTCCATCTCTAAATCATTGTTTTTTATAAAAAATAAGTCATTATCATTCAATTTTATCCATATACTTCCGTATACTTCCCGCAATAAAAATAACATCATTCTATTTCCACTGATTAGAGGACTTCCGTTTCCGGTGTCAGGTAGTGTGCTTCGAGGTGGATTGACGTGTGTGTTTTGCAAGCTATTGATTGATAAAGTGAGGAATGAAAGAGGAGTGAATGTGATAGTGTGGAAGCGTGAGTGTGAGAGAGTGTGGAGAGGTGAAGGGTGAAAGTGGAGGCAAGGTGTAGGGCCAAATTTAGAGTTATAGAGGGAGATGTAGGATAGTGACAGTTAAGCCATAGATAACAGAGAGCATAGGGCGAGTTAGTGGATATAGACAGGAATCTTCATAGAGAGCGCGGGAGAACAAGATGGCGCAGTTCGCCATGAAAGAAGGGAAGGAAAGAAGAGGTAGCTACGGAAATGTAGAGGAGATACTGAAAAGAAAGAGAGAGGAGCCAGAGTTGGGGAAGGGAGAAGAGGATGTGTTAAGAAGCAGGAAAAAATCCGGATTAGGGAAAGATGCGGATTTAGGGTGGAAGGAGAAAGGGAGTTGCAACATATGATGAAGAGCTGGAAATTAGAAGTTGAGGAGTTAATAAACGAAATAAGAGGCGAAATGAAATGGTGGTGGAGGGAAGAAATTAAAAAAATGAAAAAGGAGGTTAAGGAGGAAATCAGGGAAAGGGTAAGTGAGGAGATGGAAAAAGTAAGAAGGAAGTTTAGAGAGAGTGAAAAGAGATGGAAGGAAGAGAAGGAAGAGCTAAAAAGTCGTATTAAAGGATTGGAGGGGAGAATAGAAAGGTTAGAAAATCGCGATATCGGAGAGGGAGAAGGGATTAGGGCGATTAGTAGAAGAATAAGTGAAGTGGTAGAGAATAGGATAAAAAAGATAGAAAGTAGAATGAAAAAGAGGGAAAGGGAGGAAAGAAAGAGAAACGTATTGATCAAAGGAGTGGAGGTAAAAGAAGGGAGGAGAAGGGCGGTGGTAGAGGAATTATTCGATAGTATTGGAGTCAAGACGGAGATCGAAGAGGTGAGAAAGATAGGTGGAGATGTAGAGGGAGGAAGGGAAATGATGGTGGTAAGGTTGAAAATTGAGGACCAAAGAAGAGAGGTCTGGAATAAGAAGAAACTTCTGAAAAAAGGTAGAAAGGAAAGGATCTTGGAGGATTGAACGTGGGAGGAAAGGAGAATGAGATGGAGATTAGAGGGGATAGCAAGAGAGGAGGAGAAGAAGAAGGAAAAGAAGGTTTGGATAGAATATGGAAAAATAAGAATAGATGGGAAATGGTCGAGGTGTGATGAGAAGGAAGAGGTGTTGAAGGATGGGAATGGAAACTTAAAAAAGGGGGAAGAGATAAAAGAGCGAGAAAAGAATAGAGTGTAGTTTTTTGGAACGTGGCGGGGATAAGAAATAAGGGAAGAGATTTTTGGAGAGAGGTGGAGGAGTGGAATGTGATAGTGATGAGTGAAACATGGTTGGATAGAAAAGGATGGGATAGATCGAGGGGATACTTACCGAAAGGATTTAGATGGGAAGTGCAATTAGCGGAGAGGAAGAATAAGAAGGGGAGGACAATAAGAGGGATGTTGGTAGGAATAAGAAAAGAATTGAAGGTAGAGGAAGTGAAGGCAAAAAAGAGAAATGGATTAATGGAAGTAACGTTAAAAGTGGAGGATATGAAGTGGAGTGTAATAGGAGTATATGTTAAAGGGGATATGGAGAGGAAGCTGGAAGAGTTGAATGAATGGGCGGAGATAAAGGAGGAAAACAGTAGAATATTGATTGGGGGGGGGGGACTTTAACGCGAGAACAAGTGAAAAGGGAAAAGTAATAAGAAAAGGGCATGAGGAGGAGGAGGGATTGAGAAGAAGGTCGAACAACAAAAGAATTAACAAGAAGGGCAAGGAGTTGCTGAGATAGATAGGGAAAGCGGGATGGACAATATTTAATGAATGCACGAAGAGAGATATAGAGGGGGAACGTATGGACGTATACGGAGGGAAGTGACAATTCAGTAATAGACTATGTATTGGGGGATGAAGATGTAAGGATGCAGGTAAGCAGGGTAGAGGTGGGAGATAATGTAGATTCCGATCACCATCCAATTATAGTTTGGATAAAAAGGGAAGAAGAGAAAAAGGTAGAAAGAAAGGAGAGGACGAGTAAAAAATGGGTGTGGTCGCAAGAGGGTAAGAAAGAGTTTAGGAAATGTAGAGGAAATGGTGGGGGATGATGAGGTGTGGGAAAATGAGGGATAAGATAAAGGAGGTGATGATAGGTGGATGCGCATTAAAGGGGGTAAGAAGGAAGACAAGATGGTGGGATAGCGAGTGCAAGGAAGAAAAGAATATAGTAAGAAGAGAGCTGAGGAGGTGGAGAGAGAAGGGAGGGAATGGGAATCTACAGAAAAGCGGAAGGGAAATATAAAAAGTTGATAGAGGAGAAAAAGAAAGAAGAGAAGGAAAGATGGCAGAAGGAATTGAGAGGGAAATTAGAATAGAAGGGCAGATTTGAGAGATAGTAAATAGGGAAAGAAGGAGGAGGGGGAAGGTGAACGAAGATATAACAATGGAGGAGTGGAATGGATATTTTAGGAATTTATTGGGGGGGGGGATAAATGGCAGAGTAGTGATAGGACAGAGGGTAGGAACTTGGATGGATGAGGAGGAGGGCATAAGTAGGAATGAGATAAGATCAGCGATTGGAAGACAGAATATAAGATAATAAAGCGGTAGATTTGGATGGAATTCCGGCGGAGGTGTGGAAATACGTAGAGGAGAATCTGGAAGAATGGGTGTGGAGAATATGTAATAGGGTTTGGAGGGGAGAAGAATGGATAGATGAGTGGAGTGATTGTGCCGATATTAAAGAAGGGGGAGGAGGAGAAGATAGAAGAGTATAGGGGAGTGTCGCTGACTTCGATGCTCTATAAGGTATATGCTCTATAAGATGTATGTTTCGGTGTTGGCAAGTAGACTAAGCGAAGAGGTGGAGAGGAAGGGATTAGTGCCCCAGAATCAGACGGGGTTCAGGAAGGGGTTAGGGACAATGGACAACATATTCATACTGAATTATTTGATGAATAGACAGTTGGATAAGAAGAAAGGAAAATTAGTGGCGTCCTTTATAGGTTTGAAAGTAACGTTTGATTCGATAGATAAAAGGAAATTGGTAGAAGCGATGAAAGAAAGGGGGGTAAGGGAAAGGCTGGTTACAAGAAGTGAGGATATTCTGAGGGAAACTAGAAACAGGGTAAGGAGGAGAGAGAATTTAGGAGCAGGGTTGGACAGGAAGAGGAGTAAGAGAGGGGTGCCCGTTGAGCCCTCACTTATTTAATTTGGTGACGGCGGGTAGAGGGTATGAGTAAAGAAGGATGGGGAGAGGTTAAATTAGAGGAGAGGATCTTGGCATACGCGGATGATGTAGTTTTGATTGCGGAGGAGGAGAATGGTATGAGGAGTATGATTGAAAGGTTAGAGGGCTATCTGGAAAAGAAGGGATTGGAGTTAAATGTGAGGAAGTTAAAAATCTTAAGGTTCAGGAAAGGAGGAGGAAGAGAAAGGAATATAAGTTGGAGATGGAAAGGGAAACGTTGTAGTTTATGTAATGCAGAAGAATGATGGACAGGAAGCACAGATAAGAGATAGGTTAAGGAAGGATGCCGCAGTAATGGGTCAGGTTTGGGGAATTGGCAAAAGGAAATTTAAAAATGATTGGGGAAAAAGATTATGGCTCTTCGATAAACTGGTGTGGACGGTGGTGGGGTATGGGATGGAAATTTGGGGCTGGAGAGAGAGGAAGGAGTTGGAGAGGCTACAGGAAAGGTATCTAAGATGGGTGTTAGGATTGGATTGGGAAACGCCAGGCTATGGTAAGAGAGGAATTACAGAGTGAGAAGTTAAGAGGTCGGGTCGGGAGAAGGGCGTGGGTGTTCGAGAAAAGGTTGAAGGATGGTAGGGGGAGTGAGATTGCGAGATGTTGGGAAGAATTGACGGAGAGGTGTAGGATGAAAAAAGAATTATCGAAGTGGGAAGAAGAAAGGTGTAAATTTTTTGAAGATAGAGGTATGGACATGATGGATGTAGAGACGAAAAGATCGGAAGAGTGCTAGTCTTCGGTTATATATTTGGCAAAAAAGGAGATAGAAATGGATGAAAAAGAAAGATGGGAAAGGATAGAAGGGTCAAGGTACAACAGGAGCTACGAAAAAATCAAGGGGAATGGGAGTTTAGAATACCTGAAGAGTGACTGGGGGAAAAGTAGATGGCAAAGGATGGCAAGGTACAGGTTGGGAAACGGAATGAGGGAAAACTGGTACTGGAAGGATGAAGAGAGCAAATATGTAAATTATGTGCAAGGGAGGAGGAAACATGGGAGCATGTTTGGGAAAGATGTGTGAATTGGGGGTTGGAGAAAAGCTGGCAGGAGATGTTGGGAGAGGTGCTGGGGGAAAGGGGTGGTTGAGGGAATTAGAGAGATTAAGACGCGGGAAAGAGAATGATGAGGGGAGAAATGGTCGAATTGGGAACTAGGTAAAGGATAAGATTCAAGAGGAGGAGAGATAGAGATGGAAGGTAGAAAGAAAGAGAGAGAGAGAGAGGAGGGAGAGAGAGAGAGAGAGAGAGAGAGAGAGAGAGAGAGAGAGTGGGCGAGAGAGGGAAGATTGATATGGGATGCGTGAATGAAAGCATGTGAAAGGAGTAGAAACGTGATATGAGCCGGAAGCGGAGGTTCCCAAAGTAGGTAGTCCCAAAGTAGAATAGGACAGGTAGAGATGTGTGTGTGTGTGTGTGTGTGTGTGTGTGTGTGTGTGTGTGTGGATAGGTTTAAATAGGTAGAGATAAGTTAAGTTAGAGTTAATATAGTTGTAAGTTATGTAAAATAGTAAGAGATTGTAACCCCAAGGGGAATCAATAAATCAAACCTAAATTTAAATCTAAAAAATCTATTTCCACTGATTCGTAGTGAAAATCAAGTCGGACAAAATATACAATTTGCCATAATCCAACGGCTTATATCGAGTCCAATGCAAAAATTGGAAAACTCCACTTCTTATGGATCTTAATTTTATAATTAATCATCCGATTCATAGTAATAATCTAAACTTATATTGTATATAATTAACCGAACCTCTTTCTCTTTTCCTATATCATTTGTCTCCCAGTTACACTCGCGAATATTCTCACGAATATTCTTCTCCTGAATCAACGTTTTCCCCGCATTCATTCTCTTCTTTATCCATTTTCTGTCCTGCTAATTCCCCACCTCCTTCTACTAAACCTTCTGAATCAGATGACTTTGAAAAGGCGTAATCCTACGTCAAAGATGAAGGAGACTGAAGAGTAGGTGAAAAAGGAGTAACAACATCAATAACAACAACATTGTCATCAAGTCGGTGATATTAATTTAGTCATATAGATTTATTAATTGAAAATACGTGACATTTTTGGAAATTAGGCGTAATTGGAAGAAAAGCAAGTCATGTGATATACCCGCTTTGAAAAGGCATAAAAATTTATCGATAAAAAAGTGACGGATTAATTCGAAAGCCGCGATAATTATATCGAGGCGCATCAGCGGCCCGAAATTTTACGTTATTTGCCCGTCCGATAATAGAACGCATGAATGTTGTAAAGGACGTAATCCTGAATTATGAAAACTCACAATTAGTCAATTTCAATAGTATTAAAAATTTCCTAATAAGTAAAGAGAGAATGCGGGAAAACGAAAATAACAAAGAAGAATCGGCTAAAACATCGATAAACTTAGGCTTATCAAAAACAATTCGCCGTACCGCGTTTCATGAAATTATAATACGAGACTAAAGTATGCGCTCTTGTATTACTAAAATATAGGTTTATCGACAGTCATTTTTCGTTACCGTACGGCGATGTATCTGAATGATAATTTTATTTGATTTTGTAGTAATAACAAACAAGTGACGCCCCAGTCAGACACATTGTCTATCGTCCGATTGAAAATAAACCTTTCTGATAATCAAGCGTACTGGTTACCTTAGACGGTGGTCGATATGTGATCGATGTGAGCGATGAATCCGTTAAGCATTAAAAGCTGTAAAACAAAAACTCACCCTATCAAATTTACTATTAAAATACCACAATGTATAAAAAGACACATTGTACACATATTAAACATTGTATAAAATATATAACTTTAAATATATGATACATCGTCTTTATCCTCTTTAAACAATAAATATTAATATAATAACCATTTTGATCATAAGCTATACTAGCAATAGTGTCATTTTCTCTCGATGAATCATGAGCCATCTTTCTCTACGCGACACAATATGTCCGCTAAGACCCAGGCACAGCATGTAGAAATAATTTTCCAACCTATAAACCGTTTACATGGTTGACTCTAGACTAAATAGCGACGGCACTATTAATTTTGTTTTATTATAATAAGATTTAGATTGCCAATTATACTAGGATCTTGTTTGGAAACGCTGAAGACTCAAGTTCGAGACCGAGTATTACCTCTCAGCAGAAAAAATAAATAAATAAATAATTATTATTTTCCGATCTATTGCTATCCACGTGATAGATCAATATGGCGGATTGTCATCATAAATACCTTATACAATCTTACTTTATTAAAATCTCGTTTAGCTCACCATACTAGGACCATGATTGGAAATGCTGAGGACCCAAGTTCGAGACCGAGTATTGTTCAGCCGGAAATAAATAAATAAATAATAATTATTTTTCTCATAATTGTCTACTTCACCGACTATTTCCCCCTTCACTCTCTCAATCATATTTACTTTTTTTCCTGTTGACTACTACAATCATGAAGTCATAGAGGTCCGCTATAATAGCAGGTGCACGTGGACGACAACATTGATGACAGTCCCATAGTGGCCCTCCATGACCTAACTAGATCACGTAGTGGGAATATGTTGTGATGCCCCGTAGTGTCCCCTATTCTCTTGAAGTCTTTCATAGCCATACGGGTGGTTGAATCGCTCCGTATTTTCTAATATTGTAATTTGGCTAGAAAGTGTGGATTTTTTGGCAACGTTCGGGGGTTTTTCGTCTCTATCTTGCTAGATAATTCCCGGAATTGAGTCCTCCTTAAGACCCCATCGTAAGGACTCCGCTTCGTGCGGGTGGAGTGGCCATCCCTTTTAACCGGATCCTTTCGGTTCTCCGCTCCTTTTTCCTGCCGAAAATAATATCAAACTTACTGCAGGGCGTTTATTTGCATTGAATTTTAATTACATAATAAAGTGATTACGACCTGGCAGTTCCCGTTCTCCTTGTGTCTTGAACTCTCGACTGCTCTTCCTTCCTCTTCTTCCGCCGGATAAAATCCCGTTGCCTTTCCCGCTATCGTCACTAATACGCAGGCTTACATTATCGCTCAAAAAAGAAAATTAGATCTCTCTGATCTGGCGATCGCGTTGCTCTCTCCCTAATTCGAGAGGACGCAGATTCCGACCAGTGATGCGTTGCTGTGGGATTTTTTTCGTGCGTAAGCTGACATCATAGTTTACGTCACACGTTATCACGATGTATCTAGCTAGATGGAAGTTAGGTGCGTAAGGGTGTTCGAGATTGTCATTCCATCTCGAACTCAGCATGGAGATGCCGCGCGACCGCGTCGTCGCCGCGCACGCGATGCGAGGCGGCGTTTTTTCGATCGGTCGAAAACGCGCGGCATCAACAAATACTGTCGCCCTTCTCGAAGGATCCAAGTTGAAATTATGACAAACAAGTCACGTAAAAACGGTCGGCGGAAATGAGAAAATTTCGGGAACCTTCTGGATCCTTCGAAAAGGCGATGACTCAATAAAAGTGAGCCGACTGCCGGGCCCCGCGCAGTCCGCTGAGAGCAATCGACGTGTGCACGCTATCCCAGCGATAAGAAAATTTCGGTCTCGCGAAGTAATAACGATATCTCAGTGCCGTTGTGTGACCACCGGAATTAGACGTCCGAGACAGACGATTTATCGCTGTTCATCCGCGTTCCAATTACGACCGTGTGACACTCGTGATCTGTCTTGTGAACAGAAAATACATAGTATGCATCGTGCAAGACATAATCGCGTTGCGATACACGCGAGTGCATCCGTCCGGTGTCCGTCTCACTTCGCGTTTGATTTTCCACGCTCACTCGCGCGTCCACATAACTTTCGCGTACAAAGGGTTTTCGCTTCCCTAGTTTTCTCACATCTTTTTAGTGAAATAATAACACGTGTAGTGTGACGACTGTGTCGTTATTAATAAGAGTAATGTTAAAAGCGTTTAGTAATATTAAAAGTGTGTGTGACAAAGCTGTAAATATATTTTTGATGACAAGACTATTATTATTATATTTAATGTATTTTATTTCTTTAATAGAAACATTTCTTGATAGGAATATTCCTTACAAATTCCTACATATTTCTTTTATCGCTGGGGAGGGAGATCTAACGATACCTCATTTTTCATCGAACTAGGTACATTAGTGAGCATACGTAGCATTTACTTAGTGCGCATGCGCGACTTTATTCCCACGACAGCACATCACTGGTTCCGATGTCGCCCACGATAGAGCCATTCGATCCTTGTGATGGACGTCACAAAAACGTCACGTCAATATATATGTATGTATGTATTTATATATATTTATTCTATATTTATTTAAAATGTATATATAAAATGCTTCTATTTATCATGGACAAGAAATAATAATACGCATTTCTTTAAATTAATATTAACTCAACACATTTAAATGACGACTCTATCAGGCTATACGTTTGACGTTTTGTGGTCTAACATAGCGGCTATTATAATCGACCAATCAAAAAGTGAAACAAGTTTGAACTTTTCTTATAATATAGAATTCTAGTCATCATGAAATAGCAAGCGAATAAGATTAGTATAAGTGCATCTTTATTTTATTTCTCGAGAATTAACAGTAAAATTTTATAAAAATGGACTCAGCCCCAATGATTTTGACATATGTTGTCAAGGTCACTGTCTTGAGTAACAAGAGATTTTAGCCGTTGCTCGTTTATCAAAAAATTATTAACAAAAGAATTTCTACAAATTATTTGCAATTTTTAGACATCATATACATTAAATAAAACGTGATTTGGTTGCTTCTTGCTTAGATGTTCCATAAGCTACTGCTTATTTATATGTCCTTGCTAATATCAATAAAACAATAGCGCCTTTGTTGAAAATATAAGCATATCACAACAAATTCTTAGTAAAACTTAAGATTAAGGGCGACCTCACTGATTTCAATGATCTTGATATATGTAGTCAAGGACATAAGTCTGAGTAACTGTTTCTTCTAATTTAATTGTCGCTCGTTGCTTATTAAAAAGTTATTAACAAAAAAAGTTTGAAATATACCAAAGTACATGTATGGACATGCGCGCGAGCGCACACACACAGATACGGCGGGGTGCAATGGGGGCCTTCGGTTTCCCTCCTTCACCCACCCCGCTAGTAGGTTGAGTGGGCCTTGCTTTACAATGTAGCATGTACTTTGTAAGTGTGGTCCACCCAACCTATCGGCGGGGTGGTGCGGGAGAAAGACCGAAGGCCTCCCTTGCACCCCACTGTGTGTGTGTGCGTGCGTGTGTGTGTGTGTGTGTGTGTGCACGCATGTACTTTGGTATATTTCAAACTTTTTTTGTTAATAATTTTTTAATAGGCAAAGGGCTTCAGTATAAAAAAATTAGACACATAAGTTTGCGTTGAACATCGCTTTGCGTGGAAAGTAAAAAAACACAAAGAGCTTCGCATCTGGAAATGTAAACAAACACTTTTTCTACGTCTGATCTACGCAAATACAATGTAAACAACTTTTATTTTTCCTTATTTTATAATAGAAAAATCATTAAAATTGTAAAACTTTGAAACCGCATATCTCGGAAACTATAAGACATCGTCGATTAATTTATAAGGAAAAGTTACTCAGGGTCATGTCCTTAACAATATAGGTCAAGTTCAAAGTCATCGGTAAGGAGTAATATACAATTTACCATATAATTTAGTAACATATACACAGATGCACTATCAACTATGAATCATCTTTTATCAATATATCTAAAAAATGAAAAGTTAATAGAAACGTAAATTAGAAACATATCAATAATTGTAGTAGTTCAATGTAGATTGAAGTATAAAACGTGTCAATTACATATAATATAAAGTGTACTTTAATTTGACATATAATATTAAAATAAGAATAGTTTTTTAACAATTGCGTATTTTGCATAAGCATCTTAGTTATTTATTTCTTTCTTTTTAATTATGTGAAAAAAGAATAAAATCATTTTAATAATTTAAATGTAACATCATTAAATTATATATTTAGTTTTTTATTTATAAATATAAAAGCTAGTTTTTGCTTTTGTTTAGTTGTTTGCATTGCTTGTCAGATTTTGTAGTATCACTTCCATAGCTGCTGGATTGTCTTTCGGAACCTGTGCAATTAATATTTTACACACATTAAAATATATTAGATATTTAAATAATGTATAAATCAAGAAATATGGGAGCGTCCCGTTTGACCACGTTAATATTGACCACGGTCCCGATTGACCACGTTGCAATTAAACATGATCTCGATTGACCACGGTCCCGATTGACCACGGTCCCGATTGACTACGGTTACAATTGACCACGGTCCCGATTGACAACGGTCCAGATTAACCACAGTCCCGATTGACCACGTTAATATTGATCACGTTAATATTGACCACATTAATATTGACCACGGTTCCGATTGACCACGGTCCTGATTGACCAGGTTACAATTGACTACGGTCCCGATTAACCACGTTGATATTGACCACGGTTCCGATTGACCACATTACAATTGAGCAAGGTCCCGATTGACCACGTTGTTGTAAAGCGAAGGCCACCCAGCCTACCAGCGGTGTGGGTGCGGGAGGGAGGCCGTAGGTCCCCTTTGCATCACTCGTATGTGTGTGTGCGCGCGCGCGCGCGTGTTTCCTGTCCGTGCACGGTCCATCAACGTGATCAATCCGGGATCGTGGTCAATATCAACGTGGTCAATCGGGACCGTGGTCAACCGGGATCGTGGTCAATCGGAACCATGGTCAATCGGGACCGTGGTCAATCGGGACGATGGTCAATCGGGATCGTGTTTAATTGCAACGTGGTCAATATCAACGTGGCTATACGCAACGTGGTCAATTTCAAACGGGTACCACTCAAGAAATATGTGTGTATATGGTGGCATTTATATGGCGACATTAAATATTAAAAGTAATGATCAATCGTTTATGATTTAATGTGTTTATACACACACACACACACACACGCGCGCGCACGCACACACTCACGCACACTTTGATCTGAGCTTTCTTTTCGTTATTGTACTTTTCGGTGTTAAAGTTAGCTAATCAGCTCCTATCTATACAACAGAGAGCCGTCTCCTTACGCCGACTTCCGACATCCCTTCTTTATTTTCCGTTGTAGACAGGCGCTGATTAGCTAATTTTATCATTGTATAACAACAAAAAGATAGCTCAGATCAAAAAATGATAAAGGACTTTTCTATTTAGTTACTGTGCTCTACCCGTTTACGAGCGTTGTCACAAGTGTTACGGCACACTCTGTGTATATATATAAATATATATATATATATATATTAGATATATAAATAATGTATAAATGTATGTAATAATTAATGTATATATATA
>JBCEWD010000121.1:1778896-1793106 GCA_039654425.1 Cataglyphis rosenhaueri
TATATATATACACAGAATATTCGAAAAATGTTGGACTCCCCCCTGATCTCCAGAAGTACGCATTTTCATGGAAAATGATCCGAACAAAAGTTGTATGGGAGACGTAAAATGCTGTCATTAATTTGACCTTGAATAATTGCTTGAAAGTAAAGGTTACTTTACAGAATAATAAAATTAATCAAATGGGGTAAAGAAAAAATTAATAATTGTTATAAAAAAATACATTGCAAATAATTACATACTTTTTTTATATATTAATACATTGCAAATAATTACATATTTTTTATATAATTACATATAAAAAACAATTATTTTCTGTGCACTATTTAATTAATCTCATTATTCTGCACATAAAAATACGATACAATTATCGAAAACTAAATAATTTAGAAGATATTTTATATTTTATACTAAAATATGTATACCAGAATAAAATATAAAGTAACTCAAAAAATACTTAATGAAAAATACTTTATTAAAGTTTTGAAAAGCTCTTGAGATAAGCTACAAGAATATGTAATAAAAAGTAGGCGTTTCTATTTAAAAAATTGAAGATGACCTTCACGTGATCTCCAAGCAACTATTCAAGGTCAACTTAATGACACCATCTTATGTCTCCCTCGAAACCATACAACTTTTGTTTAGATCATTTTCCGTGAAAATGCGTATTTCTGAAAATCGTAGGTGGGGCCTAACACTTTTCGAATACCCTGTATATAATCGCATTTTCGTAGGACTTTTTATCGATTTTAATATACATTAAATATACATTTGCATTTAATATACATTTGCCTGCAATTATCAAAAACATGAAGTAAACATAAATCATCGGAACGAATAATTCATACAAACGTGTAATATAGATATATGTTGATTGTTTATTAATAATAAATAAGTGTCTTGCGAGGACTTCCGGTAGGGCATGAGTGAAATGTACATAGGCGAGACAAGTAGTGAAAAAGAAGATATTAAATTTTAGAAGTAAAAAGTGACCAACAGTAAAGTGAGTGGAGAACAAGAGGAAGTGTTAGTGAAGGGGAAAAAAGCAAAGAGGAAAAATAAAAGACGATAGAAAATAAAAGGAATTAAGATTGTAATACAGTGAAAAGATATTAGGAAACAGCGAAATACGGGTAAAAGTGTTGAGAAAATAATTCAGAAGAGAGATGCATTTTTCACCTATATAGATGGCGCAAACGATTGAAAAATTGACGGAAAGAAGAAAAGTCACTGAACAAATATTTCAAGAGGCGAAGAAATATGGAGAGGATTAGAAAAAATAATAATGGAAATAGAAAAATTGAGAAAAAAATGGAAGAAATGAAGAAATAAAGATAAATATGCATAAAAGGTTATACCTCACCGATGACTTTGATCTTGACATATGTTGTCAAGGACATGACCCTGAGTAACTTTTCCTTATAATTTAATCGAGGGTCTCTTATAGCTTTTGAGATATTTAATGTTAAAGTTTCACAGTTTTAATACACTTTCTGTTATAAAATAAGGAAAAATAAAATTTGTTTACATTGTATTTGCGTAGATCAGACGTAGAAAAAGTGTTTATTTACATTTCCAGAGACAAAACTTCTTGGGTTCTTCCACTTTCCACACAAAGCGCGGTTCAACGCAAACTTATGTGTCTAATTTTCTGACAGTGATATCCCCCCATAGAGGGGCGGAATGTACTGCCTCCACACATATACTTTTTAATGCGAAGTAAGATTCCACATAAGGTTATAACTTTTCACTTTATATTTACACATTAAAAAGTATATGCGTGGAAACAGTATGTTCCACCCCGCACCCTGCGGGAGGGCTTCACTATCAAAAAATTAGACACAGGTTTGAGTTGAACCTCGCTTCGCGTGGAAAGTGAAAAAATTCAAGGAGCTCCGTCCCCAAAAATGTAAACAAATATATACTTTTCCACGTCTACTCTACATAAATACAACGTAAACAAACTTTATTTTTCCTTATTTTATAACAAAAAATATATTAAAACTGTGAAACTTTAAAATCGCATATCTCGAAAATTATAAGAGAGCGCGGATTAAGTTATAAGGAAAACTTATTCAGGATCATATCCTTAACAACATATGTCAAGGTCAAAGTCATCGGTGAGCTGTAACCTTTTATGCAGATTTACCGGAATAAATGATAGAAGAAAAAAAAAGCAAGAAAGAAGGAAAAAAAATAGAAAGAAGAATGTAGATAAGCAAAGGAAATATTAAAGAAAAGAATAGGTTGGAATGGATTATGAAGAAAAAGAGAGAAAAAACAGAACAATATTGTAATAAAAGGAATAAACTGAGATGGAGAAATTAGAGAATAAAATGGAAAAATACATAAAAAAACAGTTTAAAGGTAGACATAAAGTAAAAAAGACAAGCAAACTAAAATTGAATGGAAACAAAAATTTAATGAAATTTAATGAACGAAGATAGATATTTGGGAGTAAAAAAAAATCATGAATAAGAAAAAGAAAGAATTGAGAAAGATATAATAATAATAGAGGATGATTTAGGAAGAAAAAAAATAGAACTACAACAGAAATTAAGGGAAAAAAGAAAAAGGCGATAAAAAAAGTTGGATATAAGAAAATTAACTTGAATAGGTGATACAGATGAGATAAAAAAAAGGAAGGAAAGAAAAAAATAAGAGAATAAGAATACGAAGAAAAAGGCAGAGAAAAGATGGAAGATAGTAAAAAAGATTATAAATCTGTTTTTGAAATGTAGCGAGAATAATAAACAAATGCGAAAAAACATGGGAATATTTGAAAGAATTTCACATTATAAATATACAATATACACTTGTAGAGGCGTGTTTTCTTTTTGCGAATTTGGCTTTTCAGCTTTCTTGATGTTTATTTTTCTGAGTTGCTTTCTTTTGTTTTCGTCATATATGGACTGTAATTGTTACGCAAAATGGATGGCAGAAAAACATGCAAGGGCTGTGGTACAGTCGTGGTCAGACCTGTCCAAACTGCAACATCGCATTACATCCTGCCAGTCTCACACAGGACACTCAGATTTTGGAGGATCTTTTCTTAGACTGTAAGATTATCTTTAACTCAAATCAGAGCCTTTTGGAAAGCATCCAGAATCTGATCTGATTTGAATTTGCAACTTTCCGTAAGGAAATGCTTGAATTATCAAGTTGACATTGCAAAACTAACGAATAACATCCAGGACTTATCGGACACATTGGAAAAAATTAAAAGTAAGCTTGCTTCCGATGCGTCATTGGTCCCTCCTTTACAGTTTGAGAAAAATATTATTGAGGAGCTTGCCGATCAAAACCGAAGATCATCCAATCTGATTTTTTAATCTGGACGAGATAACCGTCGGACCCTCAGAAAAAAATAAAAATATGAACTCAATTCTCGCCAGCGACATCCTGCGTAGTATTGTCCTGGACAATCCACAAAAATCTAAAATGCTCAGGATTAGAAATAGAAATCAAAGTGATTCAAGGTCATTTAAAAAGAATGCTGTCTTGCGAAAAAAAAACTGTAACTCAGGGCCTGTTAAAATATAGAAGATCAAACACATAATCAAAGATAGTTCTTTAAAGACTTTAAAAGTCAACTTGTACAACTACGTGACATTAGTGATATGAATAAAACAATTTGTTATTTTAATGGTATGCTGAGAATCGTGGATGCAAATCAGTCTTCTCGATGGCAATAAAACTAAATTCTTTCCCTTTGGTACACTACCAGAATGTGCGTAGTCTAAAGACTAAGCTACACGATTTGCGATCGGGTATTTCATTGGCTTCGGAATCCTATTGTGACGGGTCGCTTCATGAGCGGTTAAGGATGCGCGAACAGCGCTGCCGGGATTAAGGTTCGTGAAGGATTGAGACACACGATCGATTTACGATGTTAAATAATTACTTCATTTGCCTTTATCGGCAATGGTCAGTCACAGATATATTTACAAAGTATTTAAATATATCGATGTTGTGACGCGAGGCAAGACGGGCGTATCCGTGTTGTCTAGTCCGTTGAAGACGCGGAGCGTGCGCGTTGTGTTGACGCGCCGTATCTCGAAGGCGCGGAGTGCGAGAGGTAGAGCGGGCGCGTTATTCTTAGCCCGCGTGTTACACTTGCTTCAAGGTGCGGGGCACGCGGTGGTGCTGGCAATGAGTCCGCCGTGTGCATCTATCAATACTTCGCGTATCAGAGCATCGGCGTGCGATCGACTGTTATTTCGCGCAATAATTAGAATTATAAATCGTCGTACAATGTGTGCTGTTATTAATGTTTATATAGTCGGGCATAAATCAATGCAGCAGACTGCAGTGCGCGTAAAGCGTTGGTAATAGTGCCGCAGATCTTCAGATCCTTTCAGAGATGCGCCTAGCGCGGAATTCGAAAGGTCGGAAAACAGGACCCAAGTATACTCGGGAAGAGCGGCGAACTCATCTGCTTTCGTACTAAGGTTTCGTACAAAGGTAATTCGGAAGGATTCGTAGCAGGTATCGAGAATACTCGGCGGAGGATGCGAACTCGTCAACCTCCTGTGCACTGCTGTTCTAGCGATTGCGGAGCGGTTTTCTAATGTGTTCTCGGAGCGTCCGGCTCGAGACGGATCAAGTACCGATCTGGTCCTGAGATGAGATCTCTCGGTCTTTTTATACCTGCTGTAACGGGACCGCGGTCGTTTAACGGCACTCCTCAGTGATGGGGAAAACGCGGGATTTTTCGGTACCGAGCGCTCGGAGCTTGTCAGAAGCGCTCGGCGTCACTCGGTTAGTGGAGGCCGTATGATGGCCGTATACCGGTTCAATAAAAATAGAGCGCTAAGCGCCTCTGCCCCTGCCTGGCTGGTGTTCGCCGGGCGGCAGACTTCCGACGGGCGACCTGTCGGGAACGAGGGAGAATGCATCGTTGCACTATCATGTTATTATATTTGTCACAGCATCATACCTCTTACAGCATGTTTAAATCATTGAATTTTCTATGCATACTAGCTAATAAATTTTCCGACCAAATAGATTTCTTTCTATTACATTTCAACTCCTTTAGAAGCAGCCTTTGCTGTCATTTAAAATAATTTGCGTTACTGTTCTTCTCTTTTTCTTTGTTTCTATTTTGTTTTTGTTTTTTGTTATTTTTATTACACTTATGTATATTACTCTTGTATATACCAAAGAGATTTCTTTCCGTTAATAATTAAATAAATAAATAAATAAATAAACTTAACAGAAACATGGGTGGAGGATAGAATATGGTAGAAAATTAGTAACAGATTATTGTATAAATTTATATCCAATTGTCAAGCGGCACGAGCTAGTCATATGCTAATTGCATTTATCTGTTAGTGGGAGAATTGCCGCAAATTTGCAAAATTGGTTAAGAATCACCAGTCCCACTAATAAATCAACACGTAATACATTACCATTATTGACGAGGATCAAGTATCTGAAAATATTGTTGAGTTCTTGATGTGTGTGCGTTCGTCGCTCGACAAAAATTTGTAATCGCGGGTCGCCGCTGTACTCATTACTAATAATATAATAAATAAATCAGACAATCAGCGAGCAACACTATTTTTAATGAACATAATCCTTCGAGTCGAATGGGTGCGCAGTTTTGAGTGATGCAATCACCGTGAGCGAGTGATGAGTATGTGTTGGTCAAGCAGATAAAAAGTATACGTGGTGGTAATACAATTGATGAGTAAAAGTTTCTATTTATGTGTAACAAGCTGACATTCGAAATAGAGAAGCTTCGAGAACATTCGATTCGTAACTGTTGGCCGTGCGCGATCCTTATTGATCGCTAGTTTTTGTTCGCGTGATATCAGCATGTTCGTGTTGTTGTTATTTTTTTAGCGTTTTCGGTTGATACGGAGAAACAAGACTGATAGTAAAACTTATTGACGTTAAAATAAGAGTCGAAAATTTTCGCAGGCCAATTAAAGGCAAAATAATTACAAAAAATTTTATCACCAAGACTGAAAAGAGTTTGCGAGGCACGATACCGGAGGAAATCACAACGCGCCTTCAGGTAGAGAAATATATGCAAAATTTCAAACATTATCACAACAACTATTAACATTAGTATCGGAAGAGGAGTATGAGAATGAGTAAGAGAAATGCAACGAAAGAGACTGAATTTGATGAGGGATATTTCGCAATAAAGACAGCTTATTGATAGATTCAAGCCATCGTCTGCGCGACCGTCCAGCATCGGGGGTTCGATTGACGATGTCGCCGTAGATATTGAAGCAGCAGACAATTTTAATTCAGAGATTAGCTGAGCGATCAATGGAGAATAGCAATAATGATGCGCTGGCTCGAATAATGGAACAATAAAATCAACTACTGAAGAGACTAGGTGCGCGATCCGTGCTCGCACGAGAACCTCAAGTAAAGTTACCAATGATAAAGTTGCAAATTATATTTGACGGAAATATGGAAGAATGAAACCGATACTCCGATAGATTTAAGACGCTGATATACAACAGTGAATTAAGTAATGTACAGATATATCAATATCTAATTGGCTCATTGAGAGGTCAAGCAGCCAAAATCATCGGATTGATCGACATTTCGGAGGACTTATCGCTTGGGATTTGTTGAAGAAGAGATATGATGACGAGCGAGACATTTGAAAGCGACACATATAGTGTTTGTTTGAGCTGCCGCAGGTGAAGCAAGAATCAGATGAGGCGATCCAAGAATTGGATCACGTTCAGAACATTTACGAGTATTGAGCAAGTTATGAAACTTCCTACGGAATCGTGGGAAGAATTAATTATTTATTTTATCGAGAAAAATCTGGACAAAGCAACGAAAAGACAACGGGGGAGGGGGGAAGGAAATGACAACGAGCACGATAATGAAATTTTTACAGTGGCAATGTCAGCTGTTGCGGTGAGCATCATTAAGTGGCGAGATCGTCAACAGACCAAGGGACGATATTTGTGAGAAAATAAATAAATATCGATCATTAAATTTGAAATCACAGAGCAAGACGGCACTATCAACAACTACTCAGGAAAAGAAGTGCTGTCTGTATGAAAGATATCATCTCATTTATAACTATAAACAATTTTTGGGCCTGTCCATCGAAGACAGAATCAAGAAATTCAAGCGATTAAAGCTCTGTCTAAATTGCCTTTGAAATAATCATTTTTCGAGAAGTTACAGGTCCGGTTCATGTCGGGGATGCGGTGAGCGGCACAATACATTATGCCACACGACAAGGAGAGCGTCCGATCCGGCTGCGGATTCAGCAAGGGAGCACGCAGGGAACTCAAAAGAATCGTCCAGGAGTGCCACACTGTGTTCCACGACGGACACTGTGCAGAAGTCGCCGATGGAGAGCGTAAGGCGTATTCATTCAGCATGCGCGATTTGAAGGCGAGCGTAAGCGAGTTTTGATAGCGACGGCCGTCGTAACTGTTAAAGCGAATAGCGGCGATGTATGTAAATTGTAAATATTACTAGATAATGTGAGCGAAATTAATTTTATTACATTAACGGCATGCAAAAGGTTAAATATAAAATTGGATGGGATGTGCAAATCGATAAGCGAGTTGAATAACATGAATTGTTCGATAAATCACATTGTCAAATTTTAATGAAATCGCGAACATTTAAATTTGAATTAAGCGTATATATCATTTGGTTGTGCCAAAAAAACAAAAAATTTGCTATTATTTTTCATAAAATTTTTCATTACGCGGTCATAGGCTGAAAGTTCTTTCTCGAATTGTTAGAAAATCGAACTGGGCAACAATTTATCAATGTTGCAAAACACCAAATTCGATAGTAGCGGACGCAATATCACAACATTTAATTGTAAATCAAACCACCAACTGTCAATTTTCGAATAATCATACTTGTTTGTTTACGCGGCAAATATCTATTGATGATACGTTACGAAAATTTTGGGAATTAAGAAGAATATACAGACAA
Organism: Cataglyphis rosenhaueri; assembly: GCA_039654425.1. NCBI lineage: Eukaryota > Metazoa > Arthropoda > Insecta > Hymenoptera > Formicidae > Cataglyphis > Cataglyphis rosenhaueri. Next base: position 1,786,835 of record JBCEWD010000121.1, read on the forward strand.
TAATATAAAGTTATCAAAAGAGAAACAGAATTGCGAAAATCATTTCATAAACACAACCATTCAAGACAGAGCTAGAGCATTCGTTGTCGAATTACTTTTTCGCGAGAATAAACTCAGCTAGATCAATCGAATGAAATAGCAATAAAACGATTGAATTTATTTAGAATGGAAATTTCTTAGGGATCCGAATTTGTGCAGGCAGTATTGCGAATTTATGCATAAGTATATTGATTTAAATTATATATCTAAGGTTACCAAGCACCAGCCTGTCAAACTCAGTATATTTGCCGCATCATGGAGTGCTTCGCAAATTAACTACAACGAAATTGTGAGTTGTATGCCTCTGCTAAGACCGCATCAGGTGTCTCGTTAAATGACACGCTAATGGTAGGAGCAAATTTACAGGATGACATAATAGATATAATTTTGCGGTTTCGATTGCCCGCCACCGCGATCACGGCTGACTTGCACAAAATGTATCGACAAATTTTGGTAAATCGAGAGGATCGCGACTTCCAGAGAATTCTATGGCAATTTTCTCTGAATGATTTGATAGACGAGTTTAGGTAAAATTCAGTGACTTATGGCCAGACTTGAGCTCTGCTTTTAGCGATTCATTGCATGCGACAATTAACAACTTGCGGAATTGATCGATATAATCGAACATCGCAGATTGCTAAACGATTTATATGTTGGCGACATTCTTACCGGTGTTAATCACGAGGTTATAATCGAGTTGATCTCACAATTGGAAGCCTTGCTGTGCGAAGATTTTGAGCCTCATAAATGGCATTCGAATTGTGAAGGGATTGTGCCTGAAATGCGGGCCGCCGATCGAGTTAGGGAATCGTGCGTGTTGTCGATTGACGCGGGCGCTATAAAAATATTGAATTAAATTGGCGTCCTAAATCGGACATATTTCAGTTTTCCATGAACCTATAATAAATTTGGTTGCAATTAAGCACGAGGTTCTATAAACAATTTCTAGATTGTTTGATCCGCTCGAACTGGACAGTCCTATTCTAACTCCGGTGAAGCTTATCATGCAGGAAACGTAGTTGTTGGATCTGGAACGATCTATTGACGGATGATCTTTATCGGATATGGATCGTGTACAAGGAGGATTTGTGAGAGATTAATACGATGCAAGTTTCTCATAGAGTCATTTAGGGTTTCAAAGCAGTCCGTTTCAATCTGCATGCATTTTGCGACGCCTCGTTACGGAGCCTGTATTTATTTACAAACAATTGATTCGAATAATAACTCTAGCTCTTCTTTACATTATTCAAAATCACATGTTACACCAGTTCAAAATAAGACGATTACTTTGCCGAGGCTCGAGCTTTGTGGAGCCGTAGTTCTCTTAAAATTACTTCAAAATGTCAAAAAAGCTTTCAAGATTGAATTTAGTGAAGTACACACATGGAGCGATTCTACAATAGCGCTAGCATAGATTGCGGGTTATCCATCGCTTCAGAAATTATTTGTATTTAATCGGGCGGCCGAAATTCAGTTCGTCCTTTCATCAAAGCATTGGCATCATGTTGACAGAAATTCCGCGGATTTACTTTCAAGGGATTCAAGTTTAAAAAATTTGGAAGCAAAGCAGGCTTTGGTAGGAGATCCTCGAATGGTTATCGCATTCTGCTGATTGCGAATAGCGTAAATCGAAATTGTTGCATCTCATCGAGGAAGACAAAAGAATCGTCCGGACTGAACAAGTATCGAGTATGCAAATTTTTGCGAACATTCAAATCATATAGAATTTCTATTAAATAATCATTCTTTGTTGTCAAAGATCGAATGGCTGGCCTAGTGGAAGATGGAATTTTGGCCTGGATTGTTTGATTTGCTTTTAACGTCAAATCGGATCGAGATGACTGTACAATCGGATGTTTATTAGTTGACGAGATTCGTTGCGCGCATCGATTGATAATGTTAAGGTACAACAAACACATTTTTTAGATGTAACATCAAGCATATTGTCCAGAAAACAAATACGAAATAGCAGCAAATTGCTGTCGCTCCATTTATGGGGGGGGGGGGACTTCTGAAGGTGGGCGGCAGAATGCAAAACACGCAACTATTATTTGAAAAGAAATATCATTATATCACCATCCGACAGTATGCGACTATTGTTTGAGCGAGAATACCGTAAATTATTACACATAGACCCACAGGCATTATTATACTCAATCTATCAAACGTATTGGTCGCTTAAGGAAAAAAATCGCGAAAAGAATTACACACGAATGCGTGACTTGTTTTCGCAATAATCTAAGAACCTTGTCGCAAGTTATGGGACAGTTGCCTATAGATTATGTTACGCCAACGTGCCCATTTTACCGGAATAGATTTTGCTAGATCAAACATAACATTAGTAAATCAAAGTTATGGAAGAAAATTAATAAATCTGTAACGATTTTTCCTGAGCGCTGTCGCGGGATACCTCGGTCGGAATCAGGGCTCGGAAGGGTAGCAAGTACGAAAACGCGAGCGTTTGTGTAAAATAAATAATGTGTTTATTCAAGTCAGAATGCGGGGGTTACAAAATGTATGGGTGTGTGAATGTGCGTGGATGACTGTGTATGAGTGAAAAAAGTGAAAAAAGATTAGTAATGAAATGTATAAAGGAGAAATGTAGAGAAGAGTGGAACAACGAAGAGAGAAAAAAGAAGAAGAAAAGTGATGGAAAAAGTAAAAATAAGTAAGGAGGAGAAAAAGGAGAAGGAATCAAAAAAGATAATACAAGAAATAATGGAAAGAATAGGAAAGAAAGAAAAGGAAGAAAGAAAAATAGAAGTTTGATAGCAAGATTTAGATGCAGAAATGAAATGAGGGGAAATCAATACTGGAAGGAGAAAAGGAAGAAAAGAAATGTAGAAAAGGAATATGCGGAAAAGAAATAGAAAATATGATATATGCTGAAATACGAAAAGACTAAAGATAAAATGCCAGTAGAAAAGCTCTTAAAAGGGACTGGAAAAGACTGTGAATTAATGAAAAGGATATATATATATATATATATAGATATATATATATATATATATATAATTAGACGTAAAAAAAGAAGAAGAGGAAACCAATGAGCAGAAAAGAGCAATGTTAAGAAAAATAGACGAAAATAGATGAAGAATACAAATTGTTGCTAGGAATATTAGAAATATTGAATATTTAATGTGTATTAGATAATTTAGAGAGCTCAGACTTCGCAATCAATTTTAGTTTTGCTTTATTGAGTCAGTTTAGTTTTTTAGTTTTTAGTTATTAAATTTGTCAGATTTTAGTGGTAGCAGGTCACATCATCATCTGCCACTTGTTTGTAAGACATTTTAGTGTCGCTATATTACCGTTCGACATTTCATCGTTTGCAACATTTTATCGTCCCACATTTCATCATCTACGACATTGCACCATCCATGAGATTTCATCATCCGACATTGCATCGTCTACGACATTTCATCGTCCGACATTTCATTGTCCGACATTTCATTGTTCGTGACATTTCATCATCCGACATTTCATCGTTCAGCGAAGTCCATTCTTCGTCCTGTGCTTTGGATGCGATACAAGATTTATAATTATGTGTTTTCACATGGGTCTGTAACTTTCTGCACCAAATAAGATCCATCCCATATCGTCCTGTGCTTCGGCTGCGAAACGAGGTTTATAATTATGAGATTTGGTATGGGTTTATAACTTTCTGCGAAGTGAGGTTCATGCCACATCACCCTGTATTTCGGACGCGAAACGAGGTTTATAATTATGCGATTTGGCATGGGTTTATAACTTTCTGCGAAGCGAAGTCCATGCCACATTACCCTGTATTTCGGACGCAAAACGAGGTTTATAATTATGCGTTTTTACTTGTAACTTTCTCTGCAAAGCAAAATCCATCCTATATCGTTTTGTGCTTCGGACGCGAATAGATTGGACATCGAAACGTCGGACGATGTCGAAATGTCGATGACAAAATGTCGCAGACGATAAAATATCAGACAATAAAATGTCGCGAACGATGAAATGTTGGACGATGAAATGTCGGACGATGAAATGTCGGACGATGAAATATCGAACGGTGAAATGTTACGGACGGTGAAATGTCGGACAGTAAAATGGCGACGATGAAGTGTCTTACGAACAAATGGCAGATGGTGAAGTGTACATAAATTATAGTTGTTTGAAATTATTTGTATAATTAATTTTAATTTTAATTTTAATTTAATTTTAAATTTAATTTTAATTTTAATTTTAATTTTTACTGCATTTGAGTTAATTTTAATAGCAAAATATGTTTAAATCTTATGAGGTATATGAATTATATGAATTAAATAAGTTAATTGTATTGAGTTTATAGAAATTAGGAATTTTTGTTTTTTTAATTTAGATTATTTAAGTTAGATTATTATTATTATTAATATAGGTATTATATTAATTGTTCGTTATTTTATTTTAAATAGGGGAGTATTATTATATATGCGTATTGCCGTGTTAAATGGTTAAACTTGAAATATAAATTTAGGACCTTAATTTTTCTCTGGAAGTATGCTCGCAAACGCTTCGATCGAGAGATATTGACTTCTGAAGTTAGGAATGAATAATTTCGAAATAACCTAGATTTATTCTATTTATTGCGGTACAGTAATCAAAATTTAATAATTAAATGTTTTGTTCAAAATGATGATTTTTAGCTCGGAGACAAGCATTGCACTTATCAATGACAGAATGAGTTGATTGACATTATACATCTGTAATTTCTTCGAACGCTTGCACTATCTTCCGTTTTAGTGAAAGTCATTAATAGGTACGAATAGACGGAACTTTGTTTATAGTGCAAACACAAATCTGTCAAACCTTCGATTTTCAAAACAAAAATAAAAAGAAACATTTCGAAATTATTCGTTTCTACAGGGTGTCCCATTTTAAAAGTTCCACTCTCATAACTTTTCAGAATCAACGTTTGAAGGAAAACGATTCGGATAAAAGTAGGGAACAAAATCTAATAGTGACCTTGGATTTGACATTAAAGGTCATTTTCAAGGTTATTTAAAAGTCAACTTCCGTTTTTTTAATGAAAACTCCCATTTTTTATTGCATATTCTTGTAGCTTATCTCGAGAACTTTTCAAAAACAATATAATAAAATATTTTTTATTATATTTTTTATTATATTTATTATATATTATTTTAAAATGGGATACACTGTATAGTGTTCTAAACTTCAAAAATCAATATCTCTTGAACGAAGCGTTTGCGAGCATACTTCCAGAGGAAAATTTTTTCTTGTTTTAAGGTCCTAAATTCATATTTCAAGTTTAGCCATTTAATTCGGGAACACCCTGTATAACCAGATGTTATTATGTTATTAGGAAAATACAAAATAGAAAAACACACAAACATAAAACAATTGTAAAACTGCAGAACTGAAAGTCATCCAAAGGCCACAAGGCACGAATTACTAAAATAAATAAAAAAAGTATGTCACGACACTTAAATGATGAAAATACACATATCACGCGCGATTTTTCGATATTTATTTCTATCATATATTTTTAAATGGTGTTTAATGAGCTATGTTTACACATTCGATTTACTTAATATTATATAATATAAAACTGAAAAAATCGTTACGAGGTGATAGATTTTAGAATTTTTGATCATAGACAAAGCATCACGGGTTGATAGAATATAAATAATAAATTTACAATTGTTATTTATCACGATAATGTTTGATATTTATTATTAATTATACATAATTCTGTATTTATTATTATTTCGATTTTAATAGTATATATTTAGATAAATGTTTGAATTAACTTACACATCGGACCTCAAGGATCAATTTCATTTTTACATATTATAGGGGATACATTTCTAAGTAACATACACTTTGAATTTTGTAGCGCTCTCTTCCAGAGATTTGAGATTTTAAAATTTTACAGTTTTTTTATTATAAAATAAGGAAAAATGAAGTTTTTTTACTTTGTATTTACGTTGTTTACAATCTGTGAGGTGTAAATTAATCCGAACATTTATCAAATTAATTATTCGCTTATTTTTCATCAATAGTGATTCTTTTTATACATTATTGTACGATATAACACATACAAAATATGCTATGGATTGTATTCTTAAATAATTAAAAAAATCATAGTTATTTAGATTATTTTTATATAAAAATTGAATTTTTATATTATATTATTATTTATATTTTAGACATTATTTTATAATTTAAAAATATTTAAATTTTATAGATCAGCGCTGTCTACAAAA
>JBCEWD010000121.1:1916048-1931994 GCA_039654425.1 Cataglyphis rosenhaueri
TATATTTTATATTGTTTTTATATTATTTTGTGTATATATATATATATATATATATATATACGCAAAATATATATATATATATACACATATTCACAAAATTTTATTTTATATAATTATACTATTATATTTATCAATATATCTTTTATATAATTATTACAATTTTATAAATTATTTATAATAATTAAATAAAATAACATAAGTAAAATGAAATAAATATAGTACAATAAAATAAGAAAAAAACAATCTTTTTTATTTAAAATAATTGTCATTGACATTAATTTATTATTATAAAAATGCGTTCCACTGCTGTAGAGTAAGTAAATTGATAAGGAAAAATAAACCAAAGTATTAAAATCAAAATGAAAATGATATTAAAACGATGTCGAAATGACAATAAACAATGTTAAAATGATACCTTCGATTCGTTGTTGTTTTCTCGCTGAACGGAATGTACACTCAAGAACAGGAATGGTGTCTCTCGGCGATTTAGTATACTAGACAATACAAAGTGCGCGCTTCACGCGCGCCATTTATTTCTTTTTATTATACATTTTTAATGGCACACAATTTTCAATACACTATTTACGTCTTGATACACATAATTGTCAAAATGTACAATGACAGCCGCTCACAAAGTAAGCGCAATGAAATAACTAATCAGTATCGCGGAAAAGCGATAACAATACACTTCGAGACTTTCGAGTATAATTTACATGCCTTTTTTATATAGGATATGACAACCGAAAGCGTCACACATACGCATGAAACGCGCATATATATATGTATTTGAAGTGCAGAGATCAGCGAAGGAGAAAGTAGTGGAAGGTATTCCGATGTTGCATCCTTATCATAAATCATATAATTGAGAAAGAAAGCAATGCAAGACGTGATGCCAATGAATGGTGTCCTATCTGTCTCATTCACTTCAATTGAATTCAGGGATTGCGAGTGAAATAGTTATAGGACACCGCGCTAACTGGACACCGCTATCAATTGTCATATATGTATACATCTACAACCGCTGAGGGACACTATTGCTGCCTTTGTACATATATACATACATACACAGAGTCCGGAGTCGATCGCATCACCCGTCGTGTGCAGGTAGAACAGATAAAAATGAGAAGAAAAGTTCTGTACTTTTTTTATATAATGTTTAATAAAATAATTATTATTGAGTGAAGTCTGGCCTATCGCCGATCTTTAGCCGAATGCACGTCGGTGAGACTGATAGTAACCAAAAACGCTTTGCCGCTACGGCGGCGCATCACTACCAGGCGTGTGGCTTACTGATATGCGTCCGGCTAAAGATCGGCGCTGATTGGTCAAACTTTATTCAATAGTAACTCCTTTATTAATCGTTATAGAAAAAAATAGTACAAGTTTTTCTTCACAATTTTACTTGCACACGACGAATAGTGTGATCGACTTTGAACATCCTGTATATATACAGAATCCCATAATCCCATAATCGCGCATCATCTCTCGTTCGCACATAAAGCATGTTAAATTGGATAGGAAAGTCTCCTCTACCGTTTTGCTATTTTTCCGACAATTAATAAGAAATTAATTTAAAAAGATAGGCCAATCCGCGCTTTGTATAAGCGCGCGATGATAAGAGATGTCCTCCTATTGTAATGTGATTAGGCGCGCGGCGAAGCGTTGGGAGGAACGTTCTACGAAGGCTACGAGCGTGTAGAAAAAATGGTACAAGATTTTCCCACTACCAGGTGCGCGACTCACTGACGTGCGTCCGGCTAAAAGTCGACACTGATTGGTTAGATTTTATACAATAATAATTTCGTTATGTTCCGTTATAGAAAAAAAAAGGTAAAGAACTTTTCTTTTCGGTTTCACTTGCTCTACCTACGAAAGGGAATATGATTATAATAAGACACTTTGTATGCGCGCGCGCGCGCGCACACATACACACACACACACACACACGCACGCACGCACACGCACACGCACGCAAGCACGCACACACGCACGCACGAACGCACGCACGCACGAACGCACGCACGAATGCATACACACGCACGCACGCACGCATACATATATATATATATATATATATATATATATATTATATATTTTTTATATAATTTTTTTAATATAATTGTAATCTCTTCTTCCCTTTTTTTTCCCCTCTCTCTTTGGGTGAGTTGACATATATATGTGTATTCTTGTCGCTCTGTTTTTGTGCGCCGATTTCTGCTGTTTTTTGCCCTTCGGGGCATTAATTCTTTTTTAGAATCTGTCAAGGGCTTCCTCTGCTTGACTTTTTGATACAAGCAGTTTTTGTACTGGTCAATTGACCGGGCAATTGGACAATTTCTGGGATTTTAGACTGGATTTTTCTTGGAGTGAATCTCATCGTGGATATTTTTCGACCTAGGCGTATTTTTGTTTATGTGTGAAGGATGGAAGCCGGCGTAGGAGCTGATGGGCAGGTTGACAGTGGCGTAGGAAGGAGGGGACTCACTTCGGAGACAATCTTCGAGCACGGCATTGTTAAATCTTTCAGATATGTCAGAGAGCAAATAATACGGATCCAATGAATAGCTCGAGAGTAAATGCACTCAGGGCTACGGTAAATAGACATACCGAGGCTGTGTCCTGCTCTTGTCCAGTAAGGAAATGCTGTAAAAAAGAAATTATCGAGTCGGCTTTTTGTGCATGTAGAGATGCTTTTATGGAATTATCCACGGTTTTGACTGGTTTAATTGAAGAGAGATCAGCATCTGCGAGCTGTACGGCGATGGATATTAAGAAGGTTGTCATGGAAGTGCTAGATGACAATAAAAAAGCAATAAATAGTGTGAGGAGTAACGTTATTTTTGCGCTTCTAATGAGAAGAGCAAATCATATGCGTCCGTCATTGGATTGTCTCAGGATCTGAGGTACGTGTCGCACGGGGTCCGACGGTGGAGGTATCTAACACCACCAGCTTTCTGGTTGTGCCGAGGGAGAATAAGAGGGATAAATACGTCTCATCTCAGGTCACTAAAGATACATTGTGCAGGGTCTTAAAACCGGCTGACTGTTTAAAAGTCAGGAGGATATCTTATGCAAGAGATAATGGCATCAGAATTGAGGCATTCTCTCCTGACATTAAGAAGATCAAGGCATACCCTAGCCTTACGGAAGCTGGATTGACGGTGCGTGAGAACATGAAATTGAATCCTAGGCTTATTATATACGGAATTCCTGCTGATATGTCTGCTAAAGAGATTGAGGATGAGCTCCTGGCCCTGAGTGATGTAGCCACAAAGGACGTGAAGATTGTTTATATATGCATACTAGAGGTCACACCAGCGGTACGAAGGACCTTATTTGAATGTGGACGGATCTATCTGCGCTACTCTGCCTGCTCATTTGCGGATCTTGTTCGAATTGTGCAGTGTTATAGATGTCTCTCGTTTGATCATATTGCGAAAGATTTCAAAGGTAAACCTTCTTGCGGACATTGTGCTGGGGCACATGAGATGAAGAACTGTAGGAATAGGGATCAACCACCTAAGTGTCTGAACTGTGAGCGTCATCATGTATCTCATAGTGACTTGGCCCACTCCGCCATGGATGCTGCAAAATGTTCGATACTGGGTAGAAAGGTTAAGGATAAAATAGCCAACATCAGCTATGAATGATATGGAGAACGACCTTGAGGACCTTGAAATTTGCCATGTAAATTGCCAATCACTCTTCGCACATTTGGATGAGTTTCGTCACTACAGAGCTGACTTTCACATCATCTACATGTCGGAGACATGGCTTCGGCCTGCTATTACCAATTACCTATGATCAGACTGCCTGGATATTCTTTCTTCAGGTGCGATAGAGTTGGAAGATCTGGAGGTGGAGTGGCATTTTATTTGGTGGATCATTTTGCGCCTCCATTCTTTATTGCTCTGATGGGTCTGTTACGGATAAACCAGAATTTATTATGGCGGATATCATATTTAATGATAGATTTAAGCTCTTGCTAGCAGTGGTATATGGACCTCCAAACTCAGGTTATCTGAATAAGTTTTTCCAGTCATTTTTGGATTTCCAAGTAGGCTATAGGCACTCGATCATCCTAGGAGACTTCAATGCTGACATAAATCAAAACACTTTTAATAGTCAGCAACTTGGCTCCTTCATCTTTGAGTCGAGTTTATATCTGGTGCCGTTTAGGTACACTCATCACCTGAGGAACTCCAGCACATTGTTAGACCTGTGCATTATCGATAACAGGAATAAGCTCAAGGAATTTGGTCAGCGTGGAGTAGCATTTCTATCAGCACATGATCTTATTTTTATAAGGTACGGGATCAAACTTCAACGTCGTCATGGGTAGCTTATAGTTTGCAGGGATTGGAATGGCTTTGACGCAGCATCCTTCCAATCTGATGTTGGTAACACCGACTGAACTGACGTGTCTGTCTCGGATAATGATTGATGAAAAGATTGATATTTATTGCACAAAGTTAGTCAACATATTTAATGCGCATGTACTTTTGAAACGACGATACTTCAGAAATTTGCCTGCCCCATGGGTGACTGATGGAATCCGTGGTGATGCACGACGGAGATCTGGCCAGAAGAACGTGGCGCAGGCATAAAAATGACGTATATTATACTCAATACAAAATGTTGCGCAACAGGGCTCAAAATCTTGTGCGTTCTGCAAAGAGCAAGTATTATGTCAACATCTTCAATCGGGAAGGCAGGGCATCTGAGGTCTGGGGCAGGTTGAGACATCTAGGTCTTATAAAGGCTAGGGATACCGGAGGGCGTCTTTCACATTCTGTTGAAGAGCTTAATGCATTCTTTGGACATAATGCGGAACATGCTGATTATGTGGAGGATGGCTCTCTGAGGGATATTCTTGAGCGGAATTTTGATAACAGAAGGTTCCACTGGAATTATGTAGTGCCGCGGGATATCGTGAGAATGATTTCTAGGGCCAAATCAAATGCAGTGGGTGGGGCTGGCATCTCCTTGAGATTGTTGGAACTGACAATCCACTGTACACTGTCTATTTTGGAACATCTATTCAATTTTTCCTTGATGGTGTGTTTCCTGTGAAGTGGAAATATTATAACATTAATATGAATTTTTACAAACTATATAATTCAAACAAAATTCTTATACAGTTTTATTATCAAAAACTTTGTATAACTTAATTCAACATATTCATTTATAAAGTAGTTGAAGTAATTACTATCGTATAGTCTCTCACAGTGACGAGTCCGCTGATAGATTCTTTTGAGAATTGCGACGATATCAAAGACAATTGGGAGCTTTTTCTTATGATAGAAACTTACTTTCATGCGTGGATAAAGGTTATATTGGTGCGTATTTATATGAAAAAAATTGCCAATGTGAATTCTGCAATTGATGATTGATCTTTATCCATGGAGAAACAATCTTATGTAATAATGGGATATGCACGATTAGGTCGAATAATTACTATCTCTCAATTGATGATTAGCCTTATAAGTGCTTCCTTATATTTTATTTCTATCATCTTCGGAAATAAACAAGGTGGTATCAATATTTCTGTATTTGTAATTTTTTTTTTTTAATTACTTTTTTTCTTTAGTTATACAGAGTGTCCCAGACTACCTGTACACCTCTTTTAAAATAAAAATAAAAGACTTTTTTAAAAAAATTGCGAACATTTTTTAAGTAAATCGGATATGCTCTATCGAATGATGATTTTTGAATCTGGAAATACGCCATCAAACGTTTGATACAAAAGTTTCTTATTTTTTCACGTACAATTTGAGTCTGTAATAAAAAGTATTATGTTCCCCTCAAAAAATTCAATTTTCTATCCAAATGGCGTATTTCCGTTCGGATTCAAAAGTTGAAAATATCACCGATAGAGCATACTATTCGATAGAGCATACTCGATTTACTTAAAAAATGTTCGCAATTTTTGATAAAAGACATTTATTTTTATTTTAAAAGAGATGTACGAGTGGTCCGAGATACCCTGTATATTATATATATTATATTATCATAATTAAATTTATATATTATCATAATTAAAATTCAGCGATTGTAATAAAAATAATTGATATAATTTTGTTTATATCTATAATGGATATTTTACGACTTATTACATATAAGATTCATTATAAACAAACCATCATTATAAACAATCTTTAATTAAAAAGATTTTAATTCTTGTGTATGATAATGAACTTTATACACATTTTTTTCACCATATTATATTTTAATATTGTATTTGTATATTATGTACTCTAACATTGTGTATAATATATCTGGAGATATTTTTTATAACAGGTTGTACCTATTGACACTGAAACTTTATGGATTTTTGTCCTTCCGTCATCATGTTTATTTAAAGGAATTTCGTATTCCACTTATAAAGCAATTTTGATCATGCAAATATTACAAACATTTATAATCATTCATAGCAGAGTGCGCAAGCGACAGCTTTTTCTTTGCAATTACCATGCATCTCTGTGGCCAACTGAAGCTTTTAAAGATTCGCTTTGTTGAAATCGGAAGAAAAATTGCTGAGAGAAATCATCAAAATTTTTTGGAGCCATGGATTACAAATTAATAGTAAGCTAGAAATAGATAGTAAGCTAGTTTAGTTAGAAATATCGAAGACAGCTTTAATTTCAATTTATTGATTCGGTTATCAATAACTACCATAGTCATTGCCGTTTCAGGTATACATATGTCATAAACAAACTTGTTCTTTACTCTGCTATTTTAATTATTTATTTCACAAAAATCAATTTTAAAAGACTTTACGACAAAGAATTAAATTTTTTATATAATATTGTACATAGATTTATAGAATAGTAATTAATAATTTATTTAAACTTGTAAAAATTAGAGATTGTTATAAGTAAAGAAAGCTTAATAAATATGATATTTAAAAAAAAACACATATTAAAGAGCATGTAGAAAAAATAATGTAGTAAAAGAAATAATACTTTTTAGGAATGCGTATCATTGTATCTATTAAGCATCGAGACTATATTAACATAGTGAAGAATATGTGCTTTATCCAATTTTTTATCATACAATTCTTTTTGTTCACATACACTGGTGATACTTTGCGAAATCAAAGTGAATCGATCGTTTCAACAATATACGATTCAACATGGCACAAATTTTCGTCCACCGCAATGAAAGATTTGATACTTAGTATGATGAGAACGAAGTTCCCATTGCAGCTAAGTGCTGGAAAATTTTTTTATATTACGCGGAGCACAACTGATATTTTAAAAACTGCCTTGATATACATATCGTTTTTACGGATGACAATGGCAGAATAATTATATCATGATTCATTTGATGATCCATATTTACTTATATCATATTATGGCATGTAGATAAATTGTAGATAAATAAAATAGAAAACATATTTATATTTCAATATATATTCTTTAATCATTGTGTTTATATTTTTTCTATTTCTTGAACAAATTGAACATATGACAAAATCAAGTATGTCCATTTCGCGCTCTCTCGTACAAGGAATGCGTACTACACTTTCTCCTTAAATAAAATATAACAAAACTTTAATTTTATACAGGGTATCCGGTAATTTTTGACACACCCGAAATGTGAAAGTAGATTAAGTCAAATTGAAAAGAAAAACCGTGTATCATTTTTTTCTATAATGTTTAATAAAAAAATTATTATTGAGTAAAGTCTGGTCAATCAGCGCTGATCTTTAGCAAGATGCACGTCAATGAGTCACGCCTAGTAGTGGTCCGCCGCCGTAGTAGCGGAGCATTTTCGTACATCACCAGACGTGCGGCTCACCGACGTGCGATCAGCTAAAAGTTGGCAATGATTGGCCAAACTTTATTATATAACTATTAAGCGATATAAGAAAAATGGTAAAGGACTTTTTGGTTCAGTTTACTGTGCTCTACTCGCTCATGAGCATTGGCACAATCTTTATCAGACACTCTGTATATGTATATACAAGTTGTTGAAAACAAAAAGACTAAAATATTTTAAAGAAAAATATTATTATTTATTTTTTATTCCGAATTCTTTTATTCTTTTATTCCGGAATATTTATACTGTTTGACTCTCGCCTGTTGTGACTGTAAATAAAAGAACATTTTATTTTATTGATGTTTTGTCTCTTCGAATCTGTCATCAATCTAGTATGTCCTCATTATGTTCTATCAGATGGTTTTTGATATACATAACAGGTATGTAAGCCTGCAAGGTTTGAAATTATATTTTTATGCACAGAAGATTTAAATTTAGCTTTATTAATATATTTAAATGTATTAATATCTGATAGTATATTTATTAATAATATATTTGTAATATATTTTCATAAAAATTATCATAAAGATTTATAATAAATTTTTCTAAATGAATTTTACAATTATTATTTAATGCATAAAAATGTAAAAACAAAATATACATATATATATAAGACGTTTGATAAAGTTTACATTTCTAATCTTTTTTAATTAAGTGTTATATAAATTATTATTATATTATAAAAGAGAAATTCATCTAAAAAATAAAGCTAGAGTTATAAATATTATAACTCTTTAATAATATTTGGAGTTTATATTTATGTATAATGTTAAATATTTATATTATATACATATGTGCGTTCGTTCGTGCGTGCGTGCGTGCGTGCGTGCGTGTGTATTATATATATATATATATATATATATATATATATGCAATATCTTGTAAAAAATTAATTTATTATAATTTATGTAATTAACTTGTTATTATATTTTATATATGATATATGTCATGTACATATTCTGAAAGCTGACATTTCATTGTCTTTCTGCGATTTGTATGTGGATTTGTGAATTTTGCAATTTCATTAAAAGTGAAAATGGAGGAAAATAAGATGCATTTTCATCATTTGATTTCCGGAAAGGAAAACACGCTGTACAAACAGCAAAAAGAATGTATCGTCTAAGGAAATCGTAGCTAAGAGTGCTGTTCGTAAGTGGTTCGCTCGGTTTAGAAGTGGCAATTTTGATCTGGATGATTTAGACTGTTGATGATAACCAAAACGTAATGCTAATTGAAAATAATCCACATTACATAGAACATTACATTACGAAACATCGCAGAGATACTCCATATCTCATATGAACGTTATAGAACATTTGGAGATACTCGGATACGTAAATATTTTTGAATTTCACTTAAAAAACACTGCGAACTTTTGTTTCAATCCAATATATTACTTATTTATTATATTACCTATTTATATATTACCTATTAATTATTTAAAAATTTTTATTATATATGCAAGATATTCCGTGAATATTACAGATATTGCATTAGATATTGCAGTGTGAGTCGTCTGCAGTAGCAAATCAAATTTATCCCAGTTTTTCATTGCAACTAATATCGTTTTATGAAGCAACACAAAAAAACAAAATGCGACAAACTCCATCTACAAATTCTATCAATTAATAAAATAAATAAAAAGATGTAAGACTATCAAAAACAAATTTGTCACTGTAAGAAAAAATATACATCATTGTTAGAAATAATATATATCATTGTTAGAAATAATATATATCATTACTAGAAATAATATGTATCATTGTTAGAAAAATATTGTAAATAAACATCTGAAAAATCTCTTATAAAATTTCTTTTATACGTAATAATAGAGATAATAATAAAGATAATATGTTCTTTATAATAAAATTTTCTATCAGTAAAAAGAACTATTATGAAAAATCTTCAAATAAATATAAATTTATTCATTAAATAAATTTTATATTAAAATCGATAGAAGAGAGAACTTTATTGACAAAATTATATTTACGTTTCACACATAATCTTGTTCTAATCTTTCAATTTCCATAATATAAAAAATTATTTATCTACAATATACATATGTTTACATTTTTTAGATTGATTAAATTTATAATAGATTAAATTTATAACATTTAATTACAGTAATATAAATAAAATAAAATGCAATACAGTCTGAGCATACATAACCGAAACAGCACGATTCTTTCTCTAACCGTTATTATAATAAAAAAATCTTATGGAATAGAAATAAAAAAACTTGGAAATCGTAATTACGTAAACTCTTATTGAGAAAAAAATGTCACGTAAAAGCATAATTCTCTATACTTTGTAATAATGCATTGAGAATTTAGAGAACAGAAGCACAATGATAAGCAAGTATATATCTGAAGCTGAATAAGAAATGAACCGGAATAACATACATTGTGTCATAGTACATGAGTGCATTACCAGTTATTGCTATCAGTTACAGTTATTACCTCGACACAATGACTAGTGAACAATGGAAGAATGATATCGCATATGCGATGACCCCCTTTAAATTGTTAACATGGCACATTGGCGTCTGGCCGCTTCAAAATTATAATGTCTATTCTCTAATACGATGCTTTTTTGTCATTTGTTGCTTGGTACGCTTTTTTTCAATTTTAGACGTTAGTGATCTTTTTCATGTGACAATATGAAGACATGTGAAACTTCTTTATTATGTCAATCTTAACAAAATTCTGATATCGCAAATACTTGAGCCCCTAAACAATAGACGTTCTATTATTGACAACATTATAAATGTTCAAATTTTTTTTGGAAAATAATAATTTTTGCGTAGGTAGGCGAACATTGTGAACTAAAAACAAATAATTGTTTTATAAAAGTTAAAACAAGTAATTATTAAAACAAACTTTTATTTTTTTACAATTCGTGTTAATTTATTTCTTTATTTGCGCTTATTGTTAGGGATAACGTAACCATTTTTGAGAAATTTTGTTGCTAGCATATGCTATATTCTTACTTATCATTTATTTTATGATTTCTGTACAAAACAATCTAGATCACAAAACAATATCACATACACAGACTCATATAGCACAGAATAGTGCAGTTACATTGCAATAGTGTTACAATCTTGCAAGTTGTAATGTAATATTTTTGAGACATTATTGGTGTAATTATAATATTGAATGATAATGTTATAGCAACATTCCAAAAAACATTACAAACATAGTATTTGATAATTGCTGGTTCATTCGTGTATCGCGATATCATCAATCATGATAATTATATAAAGCTTGCATAGAGCGGCAAATAAGATATAACTATTTTTATAATTTTTTTAATTTATATGTTACCCCAACACAGGGTATTTGTTTATACTAAACTGAAAATCGTTTTAATAATCTCTATTCCTATATAAAATCAAAATTTGATAATAATTTTCTAATATCCAATATATTTCAAATATTAATAAATAAACTTTAATAAATAAACTTTAAGAATATACAAGGATATCCAAGAGAGATGAGAAAAAACTTGTATGCGTAAATCCACAATCTTTTTGCATCCCGATATTTCGGATGCAAACAAATTATGAATTTACATAATTGCAGCAAGTTTTTTTTTATCCGTCTTGGATATTTTCAAATAGTTCAGTAAAATAATACCTGAAAATGGCAAAACGGATAGACAAGCCAATTTTTTTTCTTTTTTTTTAGTTTTGTAGGGAAAAATATTTGCTACAATTTTTGTTTGAAAAATTTTTTAATAACTGTTAAGGAAAAAAAGTTACAACCAAAAAAGTGCCGTCAATTAGGAGTTGAACATTTTTATTGACAATTATATTGCCTCCTGTTGATTCCTACAAAACTAAAAAACAGGAAAAAAATTTGACCAATAGGAGCCAAGATATCCAAACTTACTCCTATTTTGAAAATGGCCGCCTACGCACAGAGAAATTTTTTGGAACTTTGTGAATTCGGACATCTCCTATGACCTTCTACTCACCCTCAAAAAATTAGCATGTCTATCCGTATTGTAAATATTTGGTGTTTTTGATGCTTATCTTACTGTACTAAAAGTATATCGATTAAGCGTTTGAAGCGTTCTGCATATATTTGTAACGCGTTTCAATATTACAAATACATTGCACCGTAACATTTCTGTAATGTTACATTGTAATATTTCTAAGGGCGGACATTTCAACGTTGCCGCAAGCTTGCAGTAACATTGCAGAAACATTTTGCAACTTACATGCAATATTACAATGTTGAAATGTAAAGTCTATGCAACATTTCTGCAATCTTTCGGTGCTGTATGGGGATTCTCAAATCTACTTCTTTTTAATTTTTATATTTATTTTTATACTTTGGCGTAAGCGAAACAATTTAAATATACAATTTTTATAGTTTTTTATT
This sequence comes from Cataglyphis rosenhaueri, assembly GCA_039654425.1. NCBI lineage: Eukaryota > Metazoa > Arthropoda > Insecta > Hymenoptera > Formicidae > Cataglyphis > Cataglyphis rosenhaueri. The sequence goes on from JBCEWD010000121.1 coordinate 1,928,261, forward strand.
CTAATAGCATCTATTTTTTAATAATTCTAACGCGCATAGAAGTAATTTTGTAAATATATATAATTATGTAAAATAATATAGGGGCCACTATAGCGAGACAGGAATGTCTCCCCTTCACCCCTCTGGCGCCGATCCCCTGCTGTGAGTCTGGGCCTCTTGTTCCCCTGCCTTGATGCCTGAGGAAAAAAAAGTAGGGACTCGTAGACGTCCACAAAGCAAATCTTATATATTTTTTTATTTTTTTTGGGCGAGTGGAAATACTCTGTGGCTTGAACCTGGGTCCGCTTTTCTGGTCTGGGTCCTAGTGTGCTGGGCTAACTGAAATCTTATAAAAGTAAGAGTTATATGGGATATTTATGGAAAAGAGTAGGTCTCTCTGACCCAAGGACCCAGTGCTCTGATTGGCTCGCTATAGTAGCTGGCAGCTTGATTGGTTCCGGCGAGCTGAAAAAACGAGACAGAAAATAGTACGAGAGAGAAAGCCGACAAGATATCTGACATATCAACAACCGGCAAAATAGCAATCATCGAAGACAGCGGAGTTGTCCCATAGCATCCCCCTTCTCCTCTCCATTGTGGAAAACCGAAAGATAGGCGATGTAGGATACGATCTCCCCGCGGTCACCCTTATGGAAAATCGCAGCAGCACGCGTGCTATGTGTCACCCACCTCTTTCTACCCTTCTTACTGAAAAAAAAAGAGAAATCGGCTGTGAAATAAATTAACTGATGTAGAGGTATACGAAATACATGCGTTTATGTATAGACACGTCTGTCCCAACTGTCGAGGCTCGCTACATATAGAATTTCTTTTGTTCAAAAAATGGATACCTGTTTCCGTGAAAAGCGTTTGATGGTAAGCTTCGATATAAAGCGATTCTTCAGTTGAGAAAGCAGGTTGTAACGATTTACTAGGAATTTGCATGACGTATAGAGAGAAGAAATTTTGTAATTTTTGAAATTAAATGGATAATTTTCTATTACCGTTAAATGCTTTATTATTGACAATATCGACTATTATTCTTTTTGGAAGTTGTCCAAGTATTACATTATCTAACGATTCAGCATAACACCTATCGTGAATGTTTTAACCTCGACTCTCATGAGCGAATATTTGATTGTAACTTTACTCAACATTCTTACGTGTGCGAGCAATAATCCGGCGTTTATTTTCACTCTTCTCACAAGCAGACTCGCATCCAGTATATGAATTTTCGACGACGAACCGTTACTATCCATAAGACAGAACGAATCTTTCGAACGGACGAATCTCAAAGGTACACCTCTACACCGTTAATTAAAAATTGATCTTGATTGAAAACATCACAATGGAGATGTCCTATAAAATCTAGCGCTCGTCCGTCGCGAATGTATTGTGCGCATCTCACGAGAACGGAATTTGATGTTTTTAATTCTACCGGTTCGTCCATTACTTCGAGTATATCAGCATCCCATAAATATGATGTTAGATGGGAAGTTTTTGCTGGTGAAGAATAATTTAACACCGCCTCGATGTACGCGTAAGCGTACGCGGCGATACGAGTTTTTGATTGAAATACACGTCAATCTAATTGAAGATGGAATGAAGCAGATGATTTACAAGGCCTATAGTGGCGGTGGAGGCCATGATATTGCTCATTCCTGCAGTATGTATCGTGGAATCGCCTGATGTTTCTACACGTACGCGAAGATTCAATATGGTGCGTGAGATCTAAATATTCTTCTCCATGGCCCGGGATGACGAATTCTATCGGAGAGTCGTCCGAGAACGAAGTGACGGATTTGCAATGAATCCATTGCGAATTCTCAATACTAGTTTGCATAGGTGACAAAAAGAAGAGATCGAGTTCACTTTTTAAACATTCACTCGAATGCATGTGAAGAAAGGACATACTTATTTAACGTAAATCTTTCTTTATCGACTGTAATGTCAACGTTCCAAATTCAAATGATATACTCTGTCCTAGTTGATCTCTTATATCTATTTTGATTGTGCAAAAACACGATTGACGCAGGGGAATGTATTGAACGTGTGAGAAATGCTTTATCTGAGATGCAAACGAGTAATCATTTCCAACATCAATCGCCATTATTCGCAGAAGAGGAAATTGTACATCTTCGATAATATAAAGTTCGCAAATGTCATAATAAACAAAGAGCTTGTCGAGGATATCGCGTAACAAACTAGCAGGTTCGTCGGCTATTATTGCTCGATCGCATGGAAGTACGTAAAAAGATGACAAAAAAATTTCAACATCGTTATAGATTCACGAAGGTAAAACATTGGTTGTAAAAATCTTATTTTCAATTTTATCATGTTATTCATTCTCATTCTCTATATTAAATAGTATATTAAACCTGGTTTTATTATAGAACCATAACGGCAAACGATCCACAATATCATTGAGCTTATTGTGGCTATCAAATCCGATTCGGCAAAGTTTGTTGGAAAAATTTATATAATGAATCATATTATATTTTACAATGTCACAACAAATTTTCATAGAAATTTTACGATCGAGAGTAGTGGTAAATTGCTAAACGATATATGAACCTACGGAATTAGCTGAGAAATTTATAGCTCGATAAGATCGTGCACATTTGAATAAATATTAGGCAATATTTCAGTTTTTACAGTCTCAATTTTCTTTTTTGAGGATTCTAATGAGAATTCTTCAAAATCGATGAATCTTATTATTTCTTCACCGGATCGTATATGAAGAAAACTAGTCGGAAACTGAATCTCCGTAAGTGCTATTTCTCAACGATCATGCAAATCTATACGCTGAGGTAATTCAGTGGTAAAACATGTAATTTTATTCTCCGGAAAAAAACGCATACTATTACTATTACTATTACTATTACTACTACTATTACTAGAAAGAATCATGTAAAATCCCTCTTCCCTCATTTTTGATTTAAAGATTTTAAGCTCGAAGCGGGTATCCAAGAATCGAATTTTGAAGGATATCCTTGAATTAACTAGTAATTGCTTATTATTACCGCATCCTTTACTTTTTATCATGCAATCGACGATAAATTCTTCCCTTTGCAAGTCACTAATAACTGATACTAATTCTTGTTCATAAAAAAACCCGTCTATAACTTCGTCCGCTAAATCACTTAGTTCGTTACGCGCGGTTTTCTCCATTCGAGAACACGGTGAATTCAAAATATTTCTTTGCTCCACTTTGCTTCATATCCTTTCTCAAAGGCTGCTTTTGCTCTACTGACCCGTATAATATTGCCCTTATATTTAGTTTTTTGTATACATCCACGATTTTTTTTTGCTCGGCGTCATTTCATCGACGATTTATATTTTCACGTGCGACATGTGCATTTTCCCACGTAACGATTACAGGCTGCATTTTGATGATGGAATGATGTGTGTGATTGTAAGCGCAAACGATATCCTGCAAAACGTCGATGTAACGGCGTATTTTTATGGGTAAAATAATACCACATCCATTCTTTGAGCGTTTTATTAAATCGTTCCACTATAGCTACTTTAATATCGGGATTATGTGTTACGCGAAAACGAATATCTTTTTCTTTTAAGAAAATTTTGTACATGACGTGCAATAAATTCTTTACCTTTGTCGGTCTGCAGATATACGGGTAAACGATCGTTGTTTCTCGCACGGAAAAAAAAATTTTTGCTACCATAGCTAATCATGGTTTGCAAAAGAAATTTGTAAACTACAGCAAAATTATTTGCTGTTGCTTCTAATAAAT
>JBCEWD010000121.1:2047512-2065310 GCA_039654425.1 Cataglyphis rosenhaueri
CCCTGTATATATATATATATATATATATATATATATATATATATATATATATACATATACAGAGTGTCCCCGAACGTTCCAGCCAGACTTTGAGATCTTATAAGAAATTCAATTCTGAAAATTAAAAAATTCCTATAAATATCGAAAAATGCTTCCTTAAGAAGTTATCGCTCAAAAACTTCTAATAAAGGAAGAGCAAAAGGTGTAAAGAAACTGAAATAAAAAGAAAATGAAACTAAAGGAAAACTAAAACTAAAAGGAAAAGCAAAAGGTAAAAAGAAAGTGAAATAAAAAGAAAATAAAACTTAAAAGGAAGAGTAAAAGGTGAAAAGAAAATGAAATAAAAAAAATAAAACTTAATAAATTTCTTGAAAAAACGATAGAAATAAAAAATAAAAATCTTTTTTTTTATAAAAATAAAATAAATTTTTTTAAACTAAAATAGTACGGAATAGTAGAAAATGAATAAAGACGTAAAAAAATTAACTGTTCTCAAAAGTTTCCTCCCTAGCTCCAATACACTTTTGGCATCGAATAATAACTGATCTAGTCGCTTTACGGATTTTCTCCTGATTCAATTTTAATCGATCAAAAGTTGTATTTATTTATTGGATCAGATATTCACGAGACTCGATTGGCGTTGAGTAAACTTCATTTTTCATTTTTCATTTTTCCCCACAAGTAAAAATCTAAAGGGGTCATATCTAGCTGGTCACTCCACAGATCCCCATCGGTCAATCCACTTTTCTGGATAATGGTTTAGCCAATCCCTAACGGATACTGTGAGTTGGACATCCATCTAACTGCAACCAACTTTTATAGCGAAGATTTAATGTACATCTTACAATAGATCAAATAGATTGTTATTCAAAAACTGTAAAAATTGATGTTTATTGATGCGATGAGATAGAATATAAGATTCAATTAAATATTTGTCAATCATTCCTGCCCAAACATTGACTTGGAATTCATGCTGAAAAGACGATATCCGAGGAAGATGAGGATTCATTTCACCAGTAGTGTTATTGGGAGTTGTGGTAATTAAATACTCCCGTTCTAGTAAATGTGCTTTTGTCTGTTCACAGGATTTTTAATGAAATATTTATATATAAATTCAAATACCATTTACAAAATTTTTCCCTTCTTTCATAATCGGCAAAGAGAAGATTTTGAATTGGTGTAAAATGATATGGAACATACTCAATTCATGAAGTGATTTTTGAATTGTGGTTCGGGAAATCTCCAAATTCAGAGAAGCACGACGGGTACTAATATTTGGTATGTTTTAAAACGCCTCGCTCTTTCTACTATTCTACCGTTGCGAACAGGGCTCCACAGACAAGTTGGAAAATGATCCTGTTTCCCGCAAACGCCTATGCGTTTCAATAAAAACAGAGTGATATGGTTGCCAGCGATTAAGAAAACGGGGAGCATATTCGCGAGATGCCGCTCTTGTGTTTTCATTATAAAAACCATGAATATAATAAATATCTGCGTATTCTTCATTTGAAAAAATTCTAGGCATTTTAGCAAATAATAAAATGTCTGACTGATATAAGAAAACTATTCTAAAAGGAATTACAACCTCTGAAAAGTAGATTGTATACGATTCTGTGCAATTGCTACGTAGCTGGACATTAATCGTACTCATGTTATTTAAGAATGGCTTAGCGTGTTGAAAGGATAGAATATTCTACGCGCTAATATTGAATCTGCCTTCAAATTATAATGTGGGGAGAATGGCGCTAGTGTTGTCAATTTCAAGTCGCGCAACATTGGATGGCGCCTTACTGCGCGCAAGCAACCGTATTACGTAACACATCACTCAATAAGTCTCCGGTCTAACTAAGAAAAAGTTAGTACTATCCGGAAATCACGTGGGTCTGTCAACAATGTTGCCATATATGTGTCAGACCGGGGACTTATTGAGTGATGTGTTATGTGCATCTAACAATAAGTAACAAAAGCACATTTTGTACGTTTGAAACTGGTTATATCAAAATCTATGGAACGTACAACAATTATTTTAATTTTATTTGAAAGATAATTTAGTTTTCTACAACTTTTGTTTCAGTATTTTTTGTTTAAAGACGCACATTTTCTATGATATTTGGAAAAAAGTGTAAAATAATCACGATTTCAGAGGTTTTTGAGCAATAACTTCTTTAAAAAGCATTTTTCGATCCATGTTTATAGGAAATTTTTTGTTTAGAATTAAATTTCCTATAAGATCTCAAAGTCTGGCTGGAACGTTCAGGGCGTAGGATAATTCATTCTGTTATCGCTTTTGTGACTGCTCTGGCGGTTGCCTGTCTTAGCAGTGTCAATTCCATCCATTTCGAAAATCTGTCTTGCATGACAAACAGCCATGTACGTTCTTGCCGTGATCGTGATAAAGGTCCGACCAAGTCGGTTGTGACTTGTTCCCATGGCCGTTGGACATCTGTTGCGTGGAGTTTTCCCGCCAGTCATTCCTGCGCGGCCTATGTGCCTGTCATGTTTGACACGTTTGGACATATGCTGCCGTCTTCCTGAACATTTCTGGTCAATAGAAATATTCGACGATCCCCGATTGTTTTTGCGATGTCCAGGTGTCCGGCTGTTGGTTCGTCGTGGTGTTGGCTTAGGATTTTGGTTCGCTGGTCTTTTGGCACGCACTTCTTCCACTACTCATCTGCGGTGTTTCTTTAAAGTTTAAGCTATGTAAGATGTGCTTGTATAATTTTCCGTTTCATATTCGGAAATACGGTCGGCTGGCGGGGTCACGTGTAACCTCCTCCAGTATCCGATGGTATCAACCGCATCGACATGGTTTTGCTGCGCATACTTCAGGTTGTCGCGAAAGGGCGTCGGCTACGGGGTTTAGAGTGCCATTGCGGTATTTGACCTCGAGGTCGTATTGCTGTAATTCGAACAGCCATCGACCTAGTCGGCCGGATGCTTCGTGTCGTTGAAGCCATTTTAATGACTGGTGATCAGTAATTATGGTGAAGGGGTACCCTTATAGGTATCCCTTCATTCGTCGGATGCCCCATACTACTGCGAGGCATTCGAGTTCGGTAGCGCTGTAATTTTTTTCGGCGCTATTAAGCGTTCGGCTCGTATATGCAACGACGCGTTCCCCTTCCTCAAAGTTTTGCATTGAGAGTCCGGTTGTACTGGCGTCGATTTGCAGGACGAACTGAGTGAAGTCTGGGCATGCAAGCACCGGGGCCGATATGAGCGTTTTTTTGTTTGCGGAACGCTGTTGCTTCTTCGGTTCTCCATTTCCATTTCGCATTCTTTTTTGTGAGGCTTCTTAATTGAGCGGCAACGGTTGAAAAGTTTGCGATAAATCACCGATATCATGATGTCATCCCGAGGAATTGCCGGATTTGTTTGACTGTTCGCGGTCAATTACTATTTCAAATTACAATCCTCACAAGCTGAATTGTTTTTAAGTATTTGGCCAGTTAACTATTGATTTCATATCTAGTTTTGATTTTTTATTTTATACAGGTTTTTTGTTTTTAAAGTTATTTTTTAAAAGTTATTTTTCAAGAAAAAATTATTTTAAAAGTTTTTTTTAGGATAAATATTAAACTTTTTTTTATATTCTTGGTGTACTTTTTTTACCTTTGTAAGGTTTTTTTAGAGTAAGAATATCGCAACCATGACTATTTGTTCTAAGTAACAAAAAAATGATATATCGACTATTTATTATATGTATCTTTTGCTGGGTTTATTACTATGCGAATTATATATATTATAATATATTATTTGCAATTTGCAATTTTTGTTACATATTTTATAGCAATCTCTTATAGCTATCTCTTTTTCGGATCGTAATTGTTCATTCGTAATATTAAATGTAAAAACTAAGTTTTTTTTTACTTATAAATCATTAATATCGTAGATGCATATTGATTTTCAGTCAACTAGAATTTTATTTATAAAAACAGTTAATTTTAAATTTTAATGTCTATTACATAAATTTATTTTAGATCATTATATAAAATTAAAATTATATTTATGTTTATAAATAAATTTATATTTATGATTAAATTTATTATTTATATTATATGGTTATATATAATTATATGATTTAATAGAGATTTATATGGTTTAATAGAGATTTATCTGATAAACCTGTAACATATTGTCATATCTTTTATAATATAAACGCAATAAGAATTTTTGTGATTTGTATCTATTAATTCAAAGTTTAGGTTTTAATAATCAGGATAATCATTCAAATTCTTGTATTTATAATAATAAATAATAAATAATTTAAATATATAAATAAACTGTTTCACAAACTGATTCTTTTGACAAAGATAGAGAGATTAAATAGAAAATATATTGGCATAATCTTATTAGCAACTGCTTATCGCGAATGTCTTTTTTATTGCCGCAATTTTCATTAACATTATAAAAAATAAAAATTGAGATACTGATTTCTTATGGTCATTTAAGATGAATAACTTGTATTTTGCTCGTGTCATATGTCAAAATAATAAAATTAAAAAAAAATAGATCATAACAGATATATCAAATTAAATGATTTAAATTGAACTTTATTGTGAGCATAATAGTTACTTACAAAAGCTATCTATGTCAATAAACAAAAGATGTGCATAATTTTCATTATAATGTGAATATTTTGATATAATTATTAACTCTAAGAGGCTTTAATTAAAGAATAAAGAAATCACTTCAAGATACGCGTATTGCGAAATACCAACTGAGTAATTTGGATTTTTCATATATTATTTTGACATATGACACGAGTAAAATACAAATTATTCATCTTAATTGCATATACAAGGTGTCCTAAAAATTTTGACACACTTGAAGTGTGAGAAGTTAGGCCAAACTGAGTCGAAAAGTCCTATACCATTTTGCAAAATTTGCAATAGTTTTTAATTAAAATATGTGAGCTAATGAGCGCGTTGGAAAGCAGTAGGTGGAGTCACGCTCTGTCACCTCTTACTTAGATGATATCTTCGTTGCTAAACATACACAAGTAATCCGTCGTACATGCCTGCCGATACCGGCCTACTGCTTTCCAACGCGCTCATTAGCTCACATATTTTAATTAATAACGCAAAAACTATTGAGAATTTTGCAAAATGGTATAGGACTTTTTGACTCAGTTTGGCGCAATCTACCTTCACACTTCGGGTGGTCAAAAATTTTAGGACACCCTATATATATATATATATATATATATATATATATATATATATGAAGTCTTAAAACATCTTTTGAAGTGTTATTAAAAATTAAAAAAAAAAAATAGAAAAATTTTTTGTAAAATATCGGATAACAATTTTGTGCACATCTTAAAATAAATCAAGATGATAATTTAAATTGTCATTATCTTAGGATATAATTCGATAATCTTTTAATGTATCTAAATAAAATTTTAAAAAATTTTACGTATCATGCATAATATATTCAATTTTTTATTTTTACACATTTTTTAAAACACACAAGTTGTACATATTTTTATGAATCAAAATAATGCAATACACTATTGTATTTTAAAGAGTGCTAGATTTAATTTTTCGGAAGTTGAGATATATTACGCCGTTTAATGGTACTGTCATGGCACCCTTCGGATCAATTATCATTGGTATCAAAGTTTCCTTGCACGGTGTTATTTCACATTTTCTCAAGATTATTATAAGTGCCAGCTTTATTTGCAAAATTCCTAAACGAGTGCCTGCAAAAAAAACATATAAACTATATGTGTAATGATATTGTACTAATCAAGAAGAAATGAAAAATAAAAATTATACATTATCACTATAATTGAAATTCTTCGTACTTTTGTCGTGTTATTTTATATTTTAACATAAAGTTGCAAATTTGACAATTATAAAATTTATTGGATAAAACATGACAATATTGTGTATTTTATAATATTAATATTAAATAACTTGTATCTTTCTCTCTCTTAAAACTCGCAGTTTTTTTAATTTTTGATTTTCTCACCTATGCACGCACGTGGACCTTCTCCGAAGGGGAAATAGACGCATGCCGGCCTGTCACGTTTATTTTCCTCATTGAATCGCTCCGGATCGAACTTATTCGGATTGGGAAAGTATTCCGGATCATAGTGTAAACCAAGCATCGGGATGTATATCGGTGTATTCTTTTCAATTACAAGATCAAAGTTCGGCACTTTATAAGTCTCACTTGGCATACGATTTAGATAGCCCAATGGCGGATACATTCTCAAAGTTTCGGAGACCACCATATCAAGATATGGTAACGATGTAGTCTGGTAATAAAGTATAACTATAAATTTAAAAATATATATAATGAGGTAATGGCTCATTATATATATTTTAAAATTTATTCAAGTTTAAAAAAAAAAGTAAAAGCATTGCTCCTGCAATGATATCAATGATATTTGCATGATACACATTTATTATAATAATTTTTCGATAGTAATTAAATATCATATAATATACCATATCGTATGTAATTTTTCCATCGGATTTGTCAAGAGCCTCGACAATTTCTTTCCTCAAAGTACTTTGAATATCAGGTTGCAATGCGAGCTCATACAACGCGAACGCCGTTGTTGTTGAAGATGTTTCAAAACCAGCGCTAAAGAAACTGGCTGCTTGCGCCATAAGATCATCCCCGTCAAATTCTAAAATTCAATTTATTTATAGACTTTTAAAAGCTTTTATTATTTGCAATAATTAATTTCAATTATTGGAATTATTACTCTGACATATCGAGTCTAATAACAGTCATAACGAAATAATTATTACGAATTTTACTACGTTATAAATTAAATCTCTTTATTTATTTTTGTTAAATATAATTTTAAAAAATTTTCTATAAATTTTAAAAATAAATATTGTTTATTTCCGTTTTGCTTACTAAATCCGTTGTAATCCTGATCACCGTAATTTTTTTTCAATTCGAGAAGAATGTCGATGAGATCGTTCCTCTTTATGTCAGATTCCATGCGCTGAGTTATTGTCTCCCAAAAAACCTTGCGCAAAAAGATAGTAGGCTCTTTGCCAAATAGTTTTACACGAGTGAGTCGAACTATACTTGGAAGGAAAAATATCGCGAGCATTTCCAAGCCCCGAATTGTATCGTATTGAAAGATCATCTTGCCGTATTTGCGAAACTCAGCGTTTGGATCCTTGAACGAATTCACATCGAGTCCATAAGCAGTGCTACCAATGACATCCGTAGTAAATTTGGCAGCTAATTCTCTCACTTCAATCATCTCTTTTCCATCTATCAGCAATGTTATTAATTGATTTATTAATTTCATTTAGCTCTAAATTATCTTATATAAATTATCACACATGTTATTGTGAAATTTAAAAATGCAGCATTTGCAAGTTTTTTTTCTTTTTTTTTCAGATTCTGACATAATAATTATATGATTTAATATTGAATTGACTTTTATAAAATAAATTATTAAAATTTCTCAATTATTTCTCACCTTTTTATAGGTTAACTTATAAGTTCAATCAATATATGATTAAAGTAGAATTATATGAAATAAAAAACAGCATATTATTGATATTTTTTAAATGATATTTTTTAATTGATATTTTTTAAACTTTATCAAAAGTATATATATATATATATATCAATCTATATATATATCATTTTTATCAACTTTTTATAATTTCTATATTTATACTTTCCAATATTTTGTATTTTAAATATATGACTCATTTAACACCTACCTTCTTTCAATGATTCGAGATACGTGTCTAGATTGTTTCCACATTCTAACATCAATTCAAACATTTTTTTCAGTTTACCGGATGAGAAAAATGGCGACAATTTCATTCTTAACATCTTCCAGGTTGGATTCCTCATAAAAAAGAGATTGTTACAACCTAGACGATCTTTCGGATCTGCCATAATGTATCGATCGGAGAAGGTATTAAAATCCTTTATTAAGATGTTCTTGACGAGTTCCCGATCACGAACTAACAAGAAAGGTTTGTCGAAAATATAGAGACCGAAATAAGGTAATCCCTTTGCTTGCTCGTATAACTCCTTTAGAAAATATGCCGGTGCTTTTCTTAGTAATAGGCATTCCGTGAAATTGCCTAAGAAAGGTGTCGGTGGAAAGATTTCCGAGATACCTCGTTTCTTCCAGTATTTAAAATTGCGTGTCATGTAGAGATAAATGATTATCATGAGAGTCGTCAGAACTATAATGCCGTCCAAACCCCAGTAAGCAGTTATGAGTGCCATTTTAATTTGTCTAAAAAAATATTTTTTTTTACATTTATATATATGAATAAACAATATTATATTTTAATAATATATACAGAATATTAAAAAAGGGTCTAGGATTTTAAAAGCAAATAGTATCCATAAAATGGAGGAAAAAAATTCTAATAAGCATAAATCGAAAAATTAATATTGTCTACTCATTTCGAGGACGACAATAATTTCAAATATACAATGTTGATTCTTAGATAACTTTCCTTGCTTTCTTGACAACATTATGTCAACAAGATAGATTTAAAAAAAAATAGAAGCTTTTATTTTGCATATTTTTCTTATTGTATTTATTTATTATTCCATATTTTTCTCGACACACTATAATAAAGTTTTTTTTTCATTTAATGTATTTTCCGATTACAAATTACTTTCGATAATTAGGAGATTTGCCGGATGCTTTAGTTTTTTTTTATTTTCACTCTCATTATAGCGATTTAATGTTCCATTGTTCTAAAATATTGTTTTATTACTTAAAAAAAATCAAGATTTTGTTTTAAAACTCATTAAAAGAATTCAATGTTTTTTATCTTTTTTTTTGTTTAAGGCTTGAATAATGTTATATAATAAAATAGTTTTTATATAATAAAATAGTAATTTTAAAATTTTATGTGCTATTAAAATTGATATGATTGATAAGTTTTGTTTTTTTAAGTATTAATATGAATTTAAATTAATGATTGCTAAAACTGAAAACACGAGAGAATCATGATGATCATGAATTCGTTTTTTAATATAAATTGTTTGGAAAAAAGATAATTCTGATTAGAAAATTATATTGAATAGAGTCTGATTGCTACATGATAATTATGTAAACATTTGTCTAAGATAAAGAGAGACTGTCTAATAAAATATATTATATTAAAAAAATACGATACATACCAAACTTGAGTAACTCACACTTGTTACACAGAAGGTAAATATTACACACAACGAATGCTCAAGACAAAACGTGAAGTTCTTGCATATTGCGATATTTATAAATATATTAAGTTAAAAAATTAATAAGGATTTCAAATAAAATCACAATTTAAAAATTTGCGAGCGAATAAGAGCCGGATGCGAATGGTAATGCATCACAAATTATTGCGTTGGCTCTTAATTGCCTCTTCTCTCCTTCGTATTTTATAATCTAAATATCAAAATAGCAGTATTCTTTTTAATTATCTTTTTATCATAATTCTTACTACGTTTCTATAACTTTTAATGAATATCGGTTTTGGATTAACAAATTTCTTTCTAGTTTCTTTTTAATAATTTCTTTTTAATAATTAGTTCTTACCGTTGAATAGGCACGCTAGAAATATACAAACACGCGATAACAAACTGCTATGATAGAATAAACTGCTGCATCATGTTAGCAACTGTATTTATATATCTCGGTTTTTTGCCTTAGACGATATTTCTATTTGTGTGTTATTTATGTAATGTCACGTAATTGCATGATGCAATGACACGCAAGCTCTTAAGTAGTTTTAAGATCTTCGAATCACTCTTATTGCGTTTTATCATTTTATCCGCTTGTCAAGAGAATAAGGGAAAAAGAATAAATTTTCTTAATTTCTTGTTGAATATTATATAATTATTGATTTAATGAAATATATCAGTATCCTGACAAAGTTACAAGTGCAAATTATGTTTTTAGCAAATATGAATTTTAAAGGTATGCGATTTGTACTTATTGTAACATATTTACAATAATATAAATAATTTAATTAATGTTTTGATAAATTTACAGCTTATTTATTAAAAATACATTACAGTTGCAATACTTTAGAATTCGTGGTTTTCCTTTTTGATTTTTTTTTTTTTTTTTGATTTGGTAAAAGAGTTCTTTACGATTATTGTACATATTGATACAGTATAGCAAAAAAATTTTCTAAGTCATTATCATTTTTTAGATCTCTGTTTTATTTATCTGTATTTTTGCTATATCTGTCATTCTTATCATATTTCTGTCATTTCTTGTAACTGATACTTATATGAATGACATGTTGCTCACATAAATTGCCGATTTGAAAAATTACAGAAAATTGCTGACAAATAGTACATTAAATAGCATGAATATTACTGTTTACCTGAAGAAACAACAAATTAATATTTATAATAAAAGTATTTTTTACTTCATAAGTGCAAATTAAATTTGCCCAGTTTTTCGTTGAAAAAAAAGTTCATAACAACGTTACGAAACAAAAACGTTAATAACAACAATGGAATATATGTTGTAAAAGGTATATTATAAAATGATAATTACAAATAAGATAAATTATTTTTAACTTATTTTAACATTTATTATTATTATACAAATTATTATGTCATTCATTTAGACTGTGTTATAGAGGGGGTTTTATATATTTTTCTTTCCTATCATATCTGATGAACATTTCTTGTACTTTTATATATTCTGTAGAGTTCAAATATTTTGCAATTTTTTACCAATTTTCAGGATCATAATTAACGTGATATCCTGTAAATAATTTTTATATATTATGAGATCCTCATCTAATTCGGAATTAAGAATAAAGAAATATTTCGATTATAAATTTAAAATTCTGTGATATCCTTCTTATTCAAAAATGATCTGAATATGTGCATCTGAATATATACATTTTCTGTTAAGAATTAGAAATATATTAAAAGAGAAAATATTAATTATAGCATCAATTATAATAATTTAGACATTTTATGTATTATAACATTTTAGACTAATAATAATATGTGAAATTAAACTGTAAGAGCTTGTAAAGTAATTTACATTTATATCGGTTTAAATAATAATTAAATTATAAAAAATGAATTTATCTTACGGAATCAATAATAACAAAATCCGGAATATCTTTTATATATTTAATATTTTTTATATATTATAATATTATTTTATCATTATCTAATATTTCAATAATATTCTTAATAATAAAAACAACAAATAAAATATAATGCCGCAAAAAAACTACAATTATATAAAACAAATATATAAATATAATTAATTTATTTTTTAATATTTACCAGCTTATTGTAAATTGAACATCACCCAATCTTCTACTATCAATTGCCAAACGGTGATGTTGGATACCTGTAACATTTACTATGCAGAGTAATCTTAATTTTATGAATTTGGCTTTTCCGTTTTATGATGAGAGATTAATACTTATAACATCACCGTTTGGCAATTGATATAGTAGAAGATGATTGGGTGATGTTCAATTTACAATAAGCTGGTAAATATAAATTAAAAAATAAATTAATTATATTTATATATTTGTTTTATATAATTGTAGTTTTTTTGCGGCATTATATTTTATTTGCTGCTTTTATTATTAAGAATATTATTGAGATATCAGATAATGATAAAATAATATTATAATATATGAAAAACATTAAATATATAAAATATATTCTGAATTTTATTATTATTGATTCCGTAAGATAAATTCATTTTTTTATTATTTAATTATTATTTAAATCAATATAAATGTAAATTACTTTACAAGCATAACAGTCCAGAAAGCATTAAAAGTAATCGAATTAAACGCATTATAACTAAAGTAAAATTTGACATTATTAACACAATAAAAACTGTACTAATTATAAGTTATACATCCAAAAATATCAAAGTATTACTTATATTATACAGGATGTCTGACAAGTAAGTAACCTCACAAGTAAGTGAGACAGATTGGTTCAAACTGAATCGAAAAGTTCTGAACCATTTTTTGCGTAATGCTTAATAACGAATTTTATTGAATATTATTGAATAAAATCTGGTCAATTAGCCAACATTTAGCCGGACTCACGTGAGCACGTCTGGTAGTAACTGAATCTGAGTGCTTACGCACAGCAGGCGTATGGCTTACCGATATGCGCCTTGCTAAAAGTTGGCGCTGATTGACCAGATTTTACTTAATAATAACTCCTTTATTAAGCATTATTAATAACTCCTTTATTAAGCGCAAAAGTATGGTTCTAATAATAATTCCTTTATTAAGCATTATTAACTCCTTTATTAAGCACAAAAAGATAGTTCAGGACTTTTCGACTCAGTTTTATCCAATCTACCTCTATCTTTCGTTTGATCATTTATTTGTTAGCAGTCTGTCAGCAATGTGTGAGCAGATTCAAGCAGAATATTGCAGCAGATTGGCATCAACTGCGTTCGCATTAAGCTTGTGTTCTAATAGCAGAACCTGTCGACATAAGTCGACAGTAGATTGGCAGAAATCGAGCAGGATCTGCGCAACGCAGTTTGATATCAGATTGGCAACAGAAATCGAGCAGGCTCTGTCTTCATTATTTAAATATGGAATAATGACATTTAAATGCTTCATTAATTTACATTGCTCGTTTAGCTTACTGAAAGATAATAAATGATCATTTATTTTGCTCGTTTATTAATACATATAAATATAAATATAATTTAAAGTAATATATATAGCAAAATTTAAATAATTTAATTTATAAAATCAAAAATTTTATTTATATAAAATTTCTATTTTATATTTTAGATTTCTATCTTATATCGTAGATAATAATGAAATATTTTAACTTATTCGGACAATTTCTCCGAAAAAGTGAAAATCGGATTTTTATTTATATGATTTTCCAAAAATTAGTTTAATACTTGAATTCCTCTCCTGTACGGGAATCATACGTTAAAAATTAAACTGATAAATATAATTATACATGTTATTAACCTCATTTTGCAGAGCTTATGTACGCTTATGACAAGAACTTAAATATGAGTATAGAAAGTAATATATAAATACTGCGCCACAGAGCGGTAAGCAAATAAATTATTATTTCAATAAATTATATAAATAGCTAAAAGCTGCAGATTCTGCTCGGTTTCTGCTGCCAATTTGCTATCAGATTGCGCGTGCTCAGATCTTGCTTAGTTATTGCCGACAATCTGACATCAAGTCATGTTAGCAGACTTTGCTCGATTTCTACTATTAATCCGCTATCAGATTGTGCGCGAGCAGATCTTACTCGGTTTCTGCCGTCAATCTGACATCAAACTGCGTTACACAGATCCTGCTCATTTTTTGCTGCCAGTCTG
Source organism: Cataglyphis rosenhaueri (assembly GCA_039654425.1). Taxonomy (NCBI): domain Eukaryota; kingdom Metazoa; phylum Arthropoda; class Insecta; order Hymenoptera; family Formicidae; genus Cataglyphis; species Cataglyphis rosenhaueri. Next base: position 2,060,831 of record JBCEWD010000121.1, read on the forward strand.
CTATAATAGTTCTATGCAAATCCTGCTGACTTTCTGTTACTAATTTGCTGTCAAATTATTTCAGTAGATTTTGTAATATTTCTGCTAACATTCTGTTATCATTATCTGATATAACAGATTTTGTATACAGTCTACAGTCTTTCTGCTGACAAAAATTTGAGGTAGACGTTTGACAAAATTTGTTTGAACAGATTTTGCAGTCTGGTTTGTCGAACAACCTGATATACATACAAGAAATGTGCACATTAACAAAATGCATCAATACTACTGCTTGCTCTATTGTTGAAATTATTATAATTTCAATATGTTTTTTAACCGTATTTCTATTTTCACTGCAGAATTTATAATATTTAAATTTAAGAATATCCAACAATCAGCGCACAATAGTGTCTTAAGATGTGAAGAGGATTTATAACATCTTAAGCTTGTACATTTTTAATATTATAATTACATTCTATTGAGATTTTTTTATATTGTGATATCCAATATTTAATTTAATTGCGTAAATTTAGCATTAAAGATATATATTAAGAAAAAATACGTACATGAGTAAGCTTAAGGGGATCCGTAAGGTCTGTTATACTAATCAAAACGCGAATATTAAGTTAACGTAAAATAAAATCTTTTTGTTGATTATAGATATCAACAAATCCTTTTCTATAATTAAATACATAACGAGTGCGGGATTTATGACTTCATGTAAAAAGTGAAAAAATTACAGTTTTGTTGTCGGCCGTCTTTTACTTAATATAACATAATAATAACATTTACTTAATATAAAAGATTTATAATCTGCATGTGTCTGATCAGTAATTCCCGCACTCGGTATTATATTTCATCAAAAAGTATCAGTAAACTTAGAGAAGTGAGTTTAGAAGCTTTGCAAAAATGATTCTATAAGTTAAAATTTTCGTGCATATGTGTGTGTGCAAGATCGAGGCTCAAGAGTAAAACAGAGCAATAGATTAGTTGCGTGATGTCGTGATAGACAAAGCTATAATCTTACATAACAAAGACAGACATAATCGAACTATCTTTGTCTCTTTCATGCATGTGAAAGTAATATACATGTACAGTAGATACTAACATTATTGCAGTATTTTTCGTATCCTTTTCCTCGATCATACGCTCAGTCTCTTTCTCATCACTCGCTCATTATGTATCAAGTATCGCTTTATGCTTCATATTCACTTACACGTTCACTCGTACTTCTCTCTCTCTCTCTCTATCTCTCTCTCTCTCTCTCTCTCCTTCTTCCAAGCCCTCCTCCTCTTTGATTGGACTATCGGACCCTCTTGAGTCGCCTTTCTCTCTCTCTGAATCTCTCTCGTCGGTCGCAAATTTTTCCATGCATCTTTTATCTTTCTGTTCTCATTATAGCTTTTGCGCTGCTCTTCCGCAAAGATGGTATCCTATGTAAACGGAACTGAAATATTTCTCGTATCAAGCCTTTTGTTATCAAATTCTCATTTATTCGATAAAATTTGATTTACTTTAAATCCTAAGCTATTTATAGGTAATTACAAATATTTTACGAATTTTTAAATAAATTAATGTTTAAAAAATATTATAATCCTTGTAATAAACTTTTTTCATCATAAGTGTTCAAACATACATAGTTTCATTTAAAATATAAAGATAACCTTCAAATAAACATCTCCACTTGGAAAAAAATATTTATTTCCGCAAAATGTCCCCCTTGATACCAAATAACTTTTCTTTCAAACATTTCTTCCTATCTTCAAAATTGTGGGAGTTATTCAGGTGGCCGGCCATAGGTGACTCACCCTGTATATACTGTATGTCCTGCAAAGATTGTGCCAACGCTCGTGAGCGCGTAAATTAAACGAAAAGTGCTTTACGATTTTGCAATTTTCGCAATAATGATTGAAATATTAATTAAAACGTATTGACGAATAAGCACGCGTTTCGCGCGGCTATCGCGCGGCTAGATCATGGGACGTACGGTTTAGGCGTGACAGCACCGAGCTTCAGAGTGTCGGCAACGAAAAGTTTAGCCTAGGAGATACGCAAGAGACCAAAACACTACGAAGCTCGCTGCTGGCACGCCTAGAGTCTATGATAGTCTAGCCGCGCGATAGCCGTGCTTATTCGCCAATACGTTTTAATTAATATTTCAATAATTATTGCGAAAATTGTAAAATGGTAAAGGACTTTTCTGTTCAGTTTGCTGTCCTTTACACGCTCACGCGTTGGCACAATCTTTGCAGGACATACAGGGTGAGTCACCTATGGCCGGCCACCTGAATAACTCCCACAATTTTGAAGATAGGAAGAAATGTTTGAAAGAAAAGTTATTTGGTATCAAGGGGGACATTTTGCGGAAATAAATATTTTTTTCCAAGTGGAGATGTTTATTTGAAGGTTATCTTTATATTTTAAATGAAACTATGTATGTTTGAACACTTATGATTGAAGCCTTTTTCAAGACCGTTTCAATGATCATAGATATTCAAGATCACGGATATGAAAAAAGTTGAAAAATGAAAATTTATTTAAAATGTTTCCGAAATAGAATATTCGCAGTTTCATTAATTCAATCAAATCGAAATGTGTTTTTATTTATGTTTCTTGTATGACTTTGATTTGTGTTACTTTATTTAAGCTACAAAGGTTATTCAATAACCAGATCATTAAATGTAAACAAATTTCTGTGGAATATTTAGGATTCAATGGAAGCATAGTCTCAAATAAGAAATGTTCCTTACTACGTACCTTACACCTTACACCTACTACGTTCTTTACACCTTACACCTAACACGTACTAATCTAAATTATGTCAGTGAAGAGAATCAATTTGCTTTTCTATTATGCCTTATTATTTGAAAGAAGAGAAAATCGATATGATCTTTTTTTTTGAATGGTGAAAGTGGTCAATGTATGAGACAGCAGTACGAAGTTAATTTTATATATAGTTTTAAATAACTAATACAATAATATTAGTGATATAAATAATAAATGTTGTAATAAATGACCTATATAAAACATTACTTTTTATGCTAAAATTACAACAAATATTAAAATATTATTTGTTATGCTAATATTACAACAAATATTTATAAAGATTCAAAGACGCCGAAATTGTATATATGATAATATTATATGCAGCAATATGATGTTTTTAATTATAAAAAACACTATCAATACATACATACATTAACTCGTGAAAAGAAACTTTCGTATTCAGTTTTTGCTGTATAGATTATGAAGTGCAAAAATTTTGCAGAAAAAAGTTATAACGATAAAAATTGCCATAAAACTATTTGCGTCTAATAGATATATACATAAATCTTCTCATTGTCGGTAACCGGATGAAAAATAAATGCGATTGCTCAAGCGAATAAAATGAAATGATTTACAGCAGTGATATCTTACAACATTAAAAAGATTTTCAGTTTAGTACATAATTATCGCAGTAATTTAATATTAAGTACTGTAGAACTATTGAAAATAAAGACAGAACTCTCAATTATTTATGAATTTCCACGAAAGGACACGTCAGCTTTACACATATATCTTACTTTTCTTATACGAATTGCAGTTTGGGCTCCAAGTTTTAAAAAATCGATTTTTTTATTTTTAATTGCTAGAATTATTGGTATGTTTGTCACAGAACTATTATAAAACAAAAGAACTCTAAAAAAATAATTGATTTTCAGGATTTGGTGCGCTGCTTGAACTTAGCGCACCATATTTTCGGATTCGATTTTTTTTGTATTTAATCATCAAAACTATTTAAAATTTTTACTTAGAACTCTAGAACTATTCAAAAGAATACCAGAATTTTAAAAAGACTTTCAGATTTTTAGATATAGTGTGCCAATTTGACGAGAGTTGTCATGTGTTAAATTATTGAACTTGTGTTACGATAGAAATAAAGATTATAGTGTGGAATATAGCAAGAGTCTACGTCGCATATTTATTATAAAAAAAAAAAAAACATTTTCTTTACTATCAGTAAATAATAACATTGTCTTTGATGTTTGTTAATTTGTATATTTTATCATATATGTATTTCCATTATGTACATATTTATTCGCTACTATAAAACATATTTATATATTATATTTATATAAAAAAACATACATACACTCGATTCTAAAAGTATTAATATATATTGTTATTATTATAAGACCTTAGCTTCTCTTTTTTATCAATTTTTACCGAAGCATTAGAAAATTATCATAGTTTTATTTATGAAATATACATATATGTAATATAATAGAAAATACGAAAAGATAAAATACAGTAATTATAAAAAGAAATAATAAAATTTAATACTATAATTGCGGTATGTTATTGTTATATAGGTATAATTATATTTTTATATTTTATAATTCTACAGTTTTTATTATTAAGGGTAAACGTGATAGAGACAATGATTTTGTAAAACCCCTTAAAATATATATATATATATATATATATATATATATTTTTTTTTTAATACATATATATATTT
>JBCEWD010000121.1:2074450-2090823 GCA_039654425.1 Cataglyphis rosenhaueri
TTGCGGATCATGTTCGAATTGTGCAGTGTTATAGATGTCTCTCGTTTGGTCATATTGCGAAAGATTGCAAAGGTAAACCTTCTTGCAGACATTGTGTTGGGGCACATGGGATGAAGGACTGCAGCAACAAGGATCAACCTAAGTGTCTGAACTGTGAGCGTCATCATGTATCTCATGGTGACTTGGCTCACTCCGCCATGGATGCTGCAAAATGTTCGGTACTGAGTAAAAGAGTTAAGGACAAAATAGACAACAGCAGCTATGAATGATATGCAGAATGACTTTGAGGATCTTACAATTTGCCATGTAAATTGTCAATCGCTCTTTGCACATCTGGATGAGTTTCGTCACTACTTCTGCAGTGCTGACTTTCACATCATCTGTATGTCGGAGACGTGGCTGCGGCCTGCTATTACCAATGCTATGTTCAGACTGCCTGGATATTCTCTCTTTAGGTGCGATAGAGTTGGAAGATCTGGAGGTGGAGTGGCATTTTATTGCGGATCATTTTCGCGCCTCCATTCTTTGTTGTTCTGATTGGTCTGTTACGGATAGACCAGAATTTATTATGGCGGAGATCATATTCAACGATAGATCTTAACTCTTGTTAGCAGTGATATCTCGACCTCCAAACTCAGGTTATCTGAACAAGTTTTTCCAGTCATTTTTGCATTTCCAGATAGGCTATAGGCACTCGATGATCCTAGGAGACTTCTATGCTGACATGAATCAAAACACCTTTAATGGCCAGCAACTTGGCTCCATCTGAGTCGAGCTTATATCAGATGCCATCCATTCATCACCTATAGAACTCCAGCACACTGTTAGATCTATGATTATCGATGACAGGGATAAGCTCAAAGAATTTGGTCAGCGTGAAGTAGCATTTCTATCAGCACATGATCTTATTTTTGTAAGGTACGGGATTAAACAGCGTCGTCATGGGAAGCTTATAGTTTGCAGGGATTGGAGTGGCTTTGATGTAGCATCTTTCTAGTCTGATGTTGGTAACATCGACTGACATGTCTCGGATAACATGGATGAAAAGATTGATATTTTTTGATATTTAAATTACTCAACATATTTAATGCGCATATGCCTTTGAAAACGACGATACTTCAGGAATTTGCCTGCCCCATGGTTGACTGTTGCGATGGTGATCCGTATGGTGAAGCGCGATAGAGATCTGGCCAGAAGAACGTGGCGCAGGCATAAAAATGACGTATTTTATGATCGATAGAAAATGTTGCGCAACAGGACGCAAAATCTTATGCGTTCTGCAAAGCGCGAGTATTATGTCAACATCCTCAATCGGAAAGGCAAACATCTGAGTTCTGGGGCAGATTGAGACATCGAGGTCTTATTAAGGCTGGGGATACTGGAGGGCCTCTTTCGCACTCTGTTGAAGTGCTTAATGCATTCTTTCGACATAATGCGGAACATGCTGATTATATGGAGGATAGCTATCTGAGGGCTTGAGCGGGATTTTGATGACAGGAGCTTTCATTGGAATTATGTAGTGCCGCGGGATATCATGAAAGTGATTTCTGGAACCAAATCAAATATGGTGGGTGGGGATGGCATCTCCTTGAGATTGTTGAAACTGACAATTCACTGTACACTGCCTATTTTGGATGTCACGCGGGGGAGTGGTATCACGCGGGCGGGGTGACGTCAAGCGGGGGGAGGGAAATATGACGTCACGCAATGGAATTCGCGGCGCAATCGGTTGGCAAGAGGTCCGCGAGGAAGAGAGGAGTCCGTGGCGTGATCGGTTGGTGCGGAATCCGCGGGGAAGAGAGGGATTCGCGGCGCGACCGGTAGGTGATGGGTCCGCGGGAAAGGGAGGGATAGCGCACACATGGGATTGCATGCACTTTAGAGGAGGATAGCGCTAATGAGATTCTCAATGTGTGGGAGAGGAATAGCGCGAGGGATCCGCGTGAGAGAAAGATAGCATTCGCGTGAGAGAGAGAGAGAGAGAGATAGCGCGAAGCATGCACGCGAGATACGACGTTCATAAGACGGTGGACATGAGGGAGATAGTGTGAAGCATTGCATGGATGTAGGAAAGGGATAGCGTGAGGTATAGGGTGTAGGAAAAGGATAACGTCCACATTGACGTGGGAAAGAGAGAGAGATAGCGCATGGGTACGAACAGGAAAAGGGGCGCAGAAATAATTAACACTTTTTATATATAATAATAATAATAATATTTATTTAAAATAAAATATATGTATGTAAAATACATATAAAGTGTGTGTGTATGTGTGTGTCTGTGTGTGTGCGTGCGTGCATGCGTGTGCATGTGCGTGTGTGTGTGAAATATAAAAATTATAATATAAAAATATAATAATTATAATTATAATAATAATATATAAATAATAAGCGCCATCCGAAACAGATAATAACAGATTTTATTAGTTAAATAATAATAATAATGTATTATAAACTTGGAAAAATACGTACAATTAATTTAATTTGTGCAAATGGGGCACATGTTGCACGGCAATATTTGATGCAACGGCCTCCTATACTGTCTGCAATATTCGTCCAATATCAATTCGTAGAGTGTGCTTTGTTCTCGCACAACATGAATGTTGGAAAAGAAGTTCAAAATGTTTAAAAAACATGACGTGCAAAATTTAATATGTTCTTCTGTATAATATAACATTTCTGTTTATTTTGCAAAACATGGCAATCAAAAATTAGTCGGAATTTAGAGAGAAAACATAAAGATGAAAAACAAGTAAAAGATTTTAGTAACTTACCAAAAAAATGTAATGAAAGATAAAATTTGATTAACATGTTGCAAAAGAAAGGAGATTTTTATTACAATGTTAGTAATGACATAAATACTGGAGAATTGATAATATGCAGAAGACCTGCTAAAAAATGTAAATACACTGCGCGAGATTATATTGCTTGCCCAAAATGTAAAAGATTCTTCAATAAATTAAATTTAAGACACCATACAGCATATTGCATTGATCAAAAACGTAAAGGTACTAAAACTTGTAATGTTCTTAGTCGGCAAATTATGGGTAGATATGCAAACGAGACTGACAATGTTTTACGCCAAATAGTAATGCCACGATGACGACAAAATCATACGTCTTATTCGTTATGATCAATTAATTATGGAATATAGAAAAAACTTTGTCTAAAATATCCATCTCCGCACCATCACATGATACGACAACGATTGAGACAACGTGGATGTTTCCTTCTAGAAATTAAACAGCATTGTCAAGATATAGATGATTTATCGTCAGTTTATCATCCAAAATATTATAGAATATGCATCGACATCATAAACATTCTTGCTGGTTTTGATTCAAAGACTTATAAAATTCCGTCATTAGCAACTTCATTAGGCACATTATTAAAAACTACAGGAAAAACGCTAATTTCTTTGATAATATTTGAAGATAATATTGTAAAACAAAAACAGGTAAAAAATTTTTTAACGTTGTTAAATAATGAATATGGTCCAGCAGTCAATAAAGTTGCTTTAGAAACGCAAATGCAACTAAAAAGAAAAAAGAAAGTTATTCTTCCTTCCATTGATGATATTAAAAAATTGGACAACTTTTTGAAATTGCAACATATTACAGCTTTGAATAATCTAAAATTAAAGTTTTCTTTTAAAGATTGGCTCAACCTTTCTGAAAGTACATTAATATCAATACAGCTATTTAATAGACGGAGAGCAGGAGAAATGGAAAGAACTTTAATTGAAGATTATAAGAATTATCAAAAAATTGAGACGAATACGGATGGGTTTAATGCACTTTCGTTTGAATGCCAAAAAATAGTGATGGAATATGTGCGATTTACGATACGAAGAAAGCTGAGCCGTACTGTATCTGTTTTATTGGATTCTGAATTACAAACAAGTGTAGAACTAATTCTTCGATACAGAAAAAAAGGTGTTAGTTTATCAAATCCTTATGTTTTTGGTATTCTTAATAAGAATTCTCGTAAACATGCATACTGAAAGCATGTGATCTGATGCGCAAATTTTCAATTGAATGGAACTAATCAGTCTGAAACTTTAAGAGATACTATTCTGCGTAAGCATGTAGCAACATTAAGAGTCAACTTAACGGATACAGAAATTATGGATCTAGCTAATTTCATAGGACATGAGGACAAAATTCATCGTGAATATTATAGAATGCCAGTAGTACATCGAGAAATTTTACAAATGTCCAGATTATTACAATCTGCAAGTGGCAAAAATGAAGATGAAAATAATAATAACAAAGAAGAAAGTGATAAAGATATAAATAATGCTTCTGAAAACGATATAATTCGGAATACTTTAAATTGTAGTAAGTATTTTATGCATTTTTTACAGTAATTAATTATAAAAGATCTAAAATATTACATAAAAACTTAAATAAAATTTAACTTTTATTTTAAAAAAATTTAAATTGTTATATTAAAATTTATATAATCGGGAGTTATTAATAAAACTTATTTGTCAACAAACTATTAATAAACTTATGAATCATTATTTAAAAAATTCATCTGTTTTATTTTGCATATTTTATAATATTTCTATAAAACAAAATTGATGAAATGAAAAATCAAAGAAGAAAGTACAAGATTTTGATAGCCGTAATATTGTACAAGTATGATTAATAGTAAAAAAATTGATGTAAAATAAATTTATATGTTTTTATTTTTTATTATTAATTTTTATTATTATAACGTTTTAGATTCGAATGTCTTTTATTCAAGCGACAGTGAAACAGAAAAATACTTCTCTCAGAAAAGAAAACATTCTAGTAAGTTTTATAAAAAATATAGGGTAAGAATTGATATTGTTAAATATACTTTCTGTTCTTTATTTTATTTATAAATATTTTCTATTTTTTATTTTGTTAACATCATCATATGGGAAAAGAGTACATGTAAAAGAGTACATTAGAATGAAATCGAAAAAAAGATTGTATTGAATTCCTTTGGAAGCTGTATCTTTAAAAACAAGTTACCATCGTTGCACGAAATTCAAGAATTAATTAAGAAAAATCCAATCGCTTTGAAACGTAGAACTGCTGTTATGATAAAAGCGTGGTTAATAAATCAGAAACAGAAATAAAAATTTTTAAAATCTTAACCTTTTTTTTAACTATATTTAATTTAAACGACGTTTGGCATGTACTATGAACTAAAAAGATTAAAAACAAAATATTTAAAATATTCTTACATCGTAGAACATATCAATATATTCAATTTTTATTTTAAAGAACTATATATTTGTTTTACAGTTAAAGCTTTTTATTTTTTTATTTAGGCATTTTTTAAAGCCATATTTAAAAAGTAATATGCATTCAAATATTAAAGCAGAGCCATAATTTTGTTAGTTCTTCTTATCTTTTTAATGTCAATTATAATTGATCAATAAGTATTAATAATTACAAATAATCATATGTTTTCGTTGGAATCTAATAAAAATTTAAGCATTTTTTTTAATATAGCGTTAGCTAGTGTTAAGCAATTATTTTATTAGTTTATACATATATAAACATAAACAAATACAAAGAAAGACTGTTATATCTTAATAATATTATGTTATGTTTAATATAAAGAATTTAATTTTATTATCAACTTCGATATTTAAATTCTTTAAATCGACTGTCAAAACAAATATAATATAATATATATCTAGTCTTAGTTTATATATAAGCATAAGCAAATACAAAGAAAGACAGTTATATCTTAAAAATATTATGTTATGTATAAAGAATTGTAACGATACCATTAAACCTCGCGGGCAGACCATCCGCCCGCCAAATGAGGCATGACGCCTATGGCGTCCTCAAACGCTCGCACTTACGGCGCGAACTCCACCAAGCGGACCGCCCTACCACGCGCCGAATCGCGTGAGTGGGAGAGCCGCGCCGGGTATATAAGGCGGTCCGGCGGGCGTATCGTTATCAGTTGCTGATTCTGAGTTTTGTCCGAACCAAAATCCGAAACCAAGCTCCGCAGACATCAGGGTTACTCGTGGTTAGGCCGGGCTTCCCGGTTGCTGGGGCGGCGGTTCCCGTCATTCCGTTACACTAGGCCACGGACTTCTCGTGATTAGGCCGGGCTTCCCGATTGCTGGGACGGCGTTAGATTAAAAAAAACGCGTTACTGACCGAACCGATATACCGGGTAGTTTTATCCCACCGGATCAACCGATTCATACACTCCGGTAAACTGACCGACCGACCGATTCGTTAAACCGAGGGGTTACACCCCACCAACCGATCGATTTGTTAAACCGAGGGATTATACCCTACCGGACCGACCGATTACTGTACCGTTTAATTGTATCCAGTAATCCACCGAAAACCGACTGTTTTGTACATACCGCGATCGGGGATAATTTAATACGTCCGTCTACCGCAGACGACTCAAAAAAGGTCGCGCTCGCTCGTGACTGCGGAATACATCATTGATGCCTAGTCCTTTTAAGGATAAGCCACCGAGCATTAGCCTTGCCAGTCCTTTTCAGGATACATTGCCACATAGTGCACATCCTCGCAGTAACAGCTGTCACGTCCAATCCGCCCTGTTTTCTCGTCTATAAGTACGGATTCCGTTTTTACATACTCAAGCCGCCCGATTCTATACATACCGCGTTAGCCTAGTTATTTTGTAGATTCAAGTCGGCAAAGCCTTAATGCATGCTTTAGCGCACTAGCTTGTATCGCATTACTCACGCTGCTCGCGCTCATTGCTTTAATTGTATTAGTTTCTTATTCGCGTACATTGCCTGATTCATACTGTCCACGCTTAATGCTTTGATTTATATTATTAATAGTGTACATCGCAGCTTTTTTAACTATATTATTTCTTTATAAGCTTTGAATAAACTGTATTGATAAAATTATCGGAAGAGTAAATTGGAGTTTCCCCCTTCTCCCGAATCCTGGAAACCGACAAGCCTGATCCGTGGCGTACGGGAAAGGTGAACCGTTACAGAATATAATTATAGAAATGTTATGTTTAATATAATGAATATAATTTTATTATCAACATTGCTACTTATATTCTTTAGAGCAATCATCAAAACGAATATAATATAATATATGTATAGGTAAAAGTTACATTTAAGGGAAACAGTCCTGATGACCTTGACCTTGAACATATATTGTTAAGATCACTCTCGTGAGTGACCTTCAGAAGGTTTTAGCCATCACTCGTTTTTTATTAAAAAGTTATTAACTAAAATGTTATTTATTGACTGTGTAGAATAAATAAATACTTGAATGGACATAGGAATCTGATATAAGAAATAGTCGATGAGTATGAAAAAACTGAGAATTTTAATCGGTATTCATATGATCTAATGGATACATAGAACTCATTATTTCAAAAAAAGCCTCAATGTGTTCGTCAAAATTATGTATTTTTTTAAATAAAAATTCTGCGATATAATTCAAAATGATAATCACGTGTGCCATAGCGAGGAATACTTGCTCGCATATAAATGAACGAAGGAAAAGCGCGCACACGCGTACACGCGCACACGCGCACACACACACGGGGGAGTGCAAGGGGCCTTCGGCCCCTCTCCCGCTCCCACCCCGCCGATAGGCTGGGTGGACCTCGGTTTACAACTTACAAAGTACATGCTACATTGTAAAGCAAGGTCCACCCTGTCTACCGGCGGGATGGCTGCGGGAGGGCGCAGAATAGGAAGAGTACAGAACGTCTGATAATAATCGTGTATTTTGGAAGAATTTCATATGTATCACACTGAAGAAGACCCAAAAAAGGGGTCGAACCGTTCGTTATATTTTAATGTAATTTTTATGATTAGAATGTAATTTATTAAAAATAAAAATAATGTACGCTCATCAATTTCCGCGCTGATTCATAATAATTATTTAATTGAATTAATGTTATTTTACAATAAAGAGTCTGTACTTTTATTTTTTTTTTAATTTAGTTCTCAATAATTATTACAATCGCAAAATGATACAGAACTTTCCTCCTTAGTTTTACCTGCTCTACCTGCAATACGAGTGGAACTATTATTATCAGACACTCTGTATATAATAATTTTATCACGTATAGATTAAAAACTAAAAATATGAATATATATTTAATATTTTATATTAATATAAATTTAAAATATATTAATTATAAAATATATATTATACAGTACAAAACGATATATATTAATATATTTGCATTCAATATATATAAAAATCAAATATGATATGATAAATAGTGCGCGAATAGCGCGCGCTTGTAATGTTCTAGTTTTCTATAAAAGTGGTAATTAAATATGTTTATTTTAGAATTGATATAGTTTTCATAAAAATTATTGAAATTTCAGCAATTTCTCAAGCTACTAAAAAAATAATATTTTACAAATTAATATCTCAAACTCTTTAGAGATTAAATTATAAAATATTATATTTCAATATATATCGACCTGCACTGTAAAAAGGCAGATATATGTTGTGCCTTAGAACAATATTGATTCACAGAATAAAATCTTTTTGATTGGCACTTTATCGAAATAATACTAATCCACCAATTACTATCTAAATTTAAGCATAAATAGAAAAAAACTTGATTTTTGTATATACTGGATCATCGTATACTAACAATAAGAGGACCGGCGTGTTTTACGTGAAATAATGATTTGTAGTAGATAATGATTTGCAATAAAATTCTCAAGCAAAAAATATGCCATTTGTGAATCGTTATCCGAAGCCTTTTAGGGGTAAATTGAAAACAATTTTATTTTAATGTATAAACACCATATTGCAAAAATACTGGTGCTTTTTTACATTTTACATTTTATTAAAACAATGGCGTTTTATTAAAAAAATTGCGTTTTACAGAATAAGATCTTAGCAATTTTGAAATTTTCAATTTAATTTTTCGAGTTATCGAAAACGATTATTTCGAAAATTATTATAACGGGCCGTTTAGCCCACAAATTGATAAAACTATATTTTAATACATATCCTATATCATTCTAGAGAGTAAGAAGACTGTTGTTAGCAGTTTGAACTAAACAATGAACAATAATAACTCGCAGGATAAAATCTTTGCGATCAGCATTTTATCAAAATAATGCTATCTCACATATCGCCATCTAAAACCATTTAATCGTAAATTGGAAAACAATATTATTTTTGTTATATTGGACTACTGTATATTATAAAGACTGGCATGTTTTTTGCATTTTGGACAAAAACAATAAACAATAGTATTTCGCAGTATAAGATCCTTTTGGTCGACACTTTGTCAAAATAATACTATCCCATGAATCGCTAAAACATTTAGAAATAAATTTAAAAATAACTTAATTTTTGTATATATATTAGATTATCGTATGCTACAAAGACCGGCATTCTCTTTTGCATTTTGCGTTAAAACAATAAATGATAGTTCGCAGGATAAGGTCTTTTTAGTCTGCACTTTGTCGACATAATACTATGAAATATAAAAATACTATGAAATAAAAAAAAATCGCAGAGTTTTACGCATATAAAAAATGTTCTTATTAAAAAAGTGTTCTTATTTATTATGTCAAAACATGATCTAATAAAATAAAATTATTCCAAAAGTTTCGGCCCCTCTTCTTCCTTATCAATGGTAATCAATTATAATAATTATAAATAGTAATAAATTAATTAAGTGTAAAACAATATTCATAAGAGATGTTAAATCAGTGCGCGATAAGGAAGTTAAATTACATCTTATAATTTAAGTTCCTTACCGCGCTCTTTAACATCTTGAATGAATATTTTTCACATTTAATTAATTTATTACTATTTATAATTATTATAAGTGATTACCATTGATAAGGATCTGAAGAAGGCCAAAATGTATGGAATAATTTTATTTTGTTAGACCATGTTTTGACATATTAATGGTTTTAAACAAAAACACATTTTATACGCGTAAAACTCTGCGTCCTGCGTAATTGGCCTTTTTTGTTGTTTATTTATTAATATTCTTTTAGATACATTGTCGAAATAATACTATCCCATGAATCGCTATCTGAAACATTTAGGAATAAATTGGAAAATAACTTTTTTTTTGTATATATTGAATTATCGTATGCAAAGACCGGCATTCTTTTTTGCATTTTGCGTTAAAACAATGAATGATAGTAATTCGCAATAAGGTCTTTTCAGTCGACATTTTATCGATATAATACTATCCCATGAATCGCTTTCTAATGCCATTTAGACGTAATTGAAAAAAAATAACCTTTATTTTTGTATATATTAATCTACCATACACTACGAGGATCGGCCTATTTTTTGCATTTTGGATTAAAACAATGAACAGTAATTTGCAGTATAAGATTTTTATAATACGCATTTTGTCGAAATAATACTATCCCAAGAATCGCTATCTAAAACTATTTAATCATGAATTAGAAAAGAACATTATTTTTGTATATATTGGATTTCTATATGTTACGAAGACCGGCATTCTATTTTCCATTTTGCACTAAAACAATGAATGATAATTCCTAGGATAAGATCTTTTTGGTCGACACTTTATCGAATTAATATTATTTTATAAATCACTATCTAAAATTATTTAAGCATAAATTAGAAAGTAACTTTATTTTTGTGTATATTAGAAGGACCGTATATTATAAGGACCGGCTCTTTGCATTATGCATTAAAACAAAGAACGATAGTAATTTGCAGGATCTTTTTAGTCGGCACTTTATCAATATAATACTACCCCATGAATCGTTATCTAACACTATTTAGACATATATTAAAAAAAAACTTTATTTTTGTACAGTATGTCTGATTTAAGTGGATACGCTTAAATATTTCGTAGAAAATAAGAACCCAAAAAAGTTGTTTAAATAAAAGTTGGTTGGTTAGAAAGAGGGCGCAATTAGCTTTTTTGTGATTGGAAATATACATGATATCTCAAGATAATTTAAAATTTTTTTAATGGAAAGCTGTATTTTTTTATCCATAATGTGATAGTTGCAAAGACGAGTACAAAGACCTATAATTAAAGGTCATTCAAGGTCACGCAAGATCGTAAATTATCAAAAAACTTGTTTGCATTCTTTATTATATTTTTCAATGTTTGTATTTAATTAGGGATAACAAGAACATTTTGTATTTAGTCTTTTCTTCAATATGTTCTCCGTCATTAAGAATGCAATTTTGCAATCTTCTCAAAAACTCTGATTCTATGCGTTTCAACATTTTATCATTCTTGTACAGGTAGCTAAAATCTCGTAATTGTTCATTAACATTTTCCACTGGTATTTGAAAAATTATTTGTTTCAAAAAGCCCCAAAGAAAAAAATCGCAGGCAGAAAAATATTAAGAATGTGAACAAGTTTTTGGTAATTTACGATCTTGTGTGACATTTAATTATAGGTTTTTGTATTCGTCTTCGCAATATTTATCACACTATGTATAAAAAAAATACAGCTTCCTATTTTAAAAAATTTAGATTACTTTGAGATAGTCTCTATACTTCCAATCACAAAAAACAAACCTCCAATCACCAAAAGTTGTTTGGTTAGTAAGAGGGCAAAATGTGGCGCAATTAGCGCAGATGGCAAATAACAATTGGCATAACAGAAGACCTTTTTAATCGATAATTAAAGAGATATTAAAAAGAGTATGAGCTATTAAAAAGATACTATCTCATAAATAACTATTTTAAGTGTTTTAAATTATTTACCTCTGATGTAGAAATATATTATAAATTGTCTGTTAAAATCTTTTCTACTATATCTCTTCATGTGTATTAAAAACAGCAAGTGACTTTATCAAATTTTATCATATGCAAATTATATTGGATGGTCATCACAATATGCAAAATACAAAAATTAAAATGTACTCGTAATGTACGTTTTGTATAATTACAGAAATGTACTCCTAATATACGAAAGTCGGTAAAGAAATTACGAGGTCCACACCATATACGTTGCGTATAAAATATTATGAGAACCGTCCTCATAATGACATTTGGTGTACATAATATACAATTGTTCAATGAAAGTGTCCTCACAATATACGATTCACACACACACACGCACGCACGCACGCACGCATACAGAGTTGGGAAGTAACTCGTTATTTATAACGAAGTTATAGTTATAATTATTTTTTTTCGATAACTATAACTTAACTTCGTTCCTCTTTCTCCATCTGTAACTTAACTTAGTTACATTTTTTGGTAACTAGTAGCTAATTTAATAGTTAATTTAATAGTTACTTTATATATTTAAGACTGCATTCCGTAATTCACTGACAGTACTGCCAATATTTTATCATCCTGGTACTATTAACGAATTACGGAATGTAGCCTAAAACTTAGGGCCCTGGCAGACTAGAGCGATAACGAGCTCCATAAAGTTAGCTGGTCAAAATTCATTTATAATATAGACGTACAACTACTCATTGCCAGAGTAGTTGTATGTCTATATTAAAAACTAATCTAAAAAATTCTGCTAAACTTTCTGATCTAAAAGACACTGAGCGGAAATGGTTGCCGCGCGGCAAGAAGCGATGCGATAGGCAATCAATGTACTGTTTTTTATAAGAGCTGAGTTTATATATTGGTCATTTCGTTATTTCTTGCCGCGCGGCAACAGTTTCTTAATATGTGATTCGAAAGATAAAATTATCATTGTGTGCATCTAGTGACATCTAGTGTGCATCTAGTGATAGCATATATTCGCGGATACACGATTATACACGTGCTGCATGCTGCGTACATGGGACGACACGTTACATAAAGTTATTGAATATATTTTAATTAGAGAAATGTATGTTTCAAATATTGAATTGTGCACAATTTTAAACGTATAAATAAAAGATTCAAGCAATGGATAAGGTGGCATTTCAATCTTCGGAGAAAGAATGTAAAATACCATGGCCAGCCTATGCAGAAATATT
The DNA here is from genome assembly GCA_039654425.1 of Cataglyphis rosenhaueri. Taxonomy (NCBI): domain Eukaryota; kingdom Metazoa; phylum Arthropoda; class Insecta; order Hymenoptera; family Formicidae; genus Cataglyphis; species Cataglyphis rosenhaueri. The sequence goes on from JBCEWD010000121.1 coordinate 2,087,374, forward strand.
CGAATTACAACAAAAACTTGGAAATGAGAAAAACTGGGCATATCTATGCAAAATTTGCGTTGGCAGGAAAATTATTTACGCAAGTAGAACTTCAACTGCGAATTTAAGAAAGCATATGAATGTAAGTCTTTGTTTATACAATATTTTTATTGAAAAATTCTTATTTTTGGCGAGAAGGTAAGATTATTTTTGGTATTCATAGATTATCGTATTCTCATCAAATTGATTCAATTTTTTATATGATTATTCTAGTAATCATAAAGAATAAAAATGAATTGAAAATTGTGATAACGAATAATAATTTGTTCACTGGAATATTGGTTTTGTAAAGCCTACACTCAAATTTTTCACTTATTTAAATTAATAAATCTAATCTAATCGGTACAAATTAATAATTATATACAATATAAAGAATATAATAACCCATATAAACTTCTCATTTTATATAAAATTGAAAGAATAGTTTATTTTCTTTTTTGCATAAAAACCAATATTATAAATTTATGCCGTATTTATCGAAATATGTATAATAAAACTAATATAATAATAGACATTAATTGAAAACACATAAGAAAATTAAATAATAATATTAGGAAATTATATTTTTTAAATTTTTTAAATTAAATTTTCAGATTTTCAAACGTACACTATTATGTGAGAAATTTAACTTTGAATCAAAAACGTATAAAACGTATATAGGTATCAAAAGTATGACATGGCTTGATGCATTAACGACTTTTTTCAATTTAGACAATTAAAAATTGTCTAAATTACGATTTTTTTTTAATGTAAATTATTTTTAATTTCTAATTGTCTAAATTGAGAAAACGTGCGTGAAAATTCTGTTCTTTTAATATAAACAAATGTTAATACAGTATTAATTTTGCAAACTTCAATCTTTCTCGTAAAATTTTTTGTAAAATTTTTTTTTATTTTTTAAAACAATTTTACTATATTTTTATTTCTCTATTCAGTATGGAATTATTACATATTTAAAATATCAGATACAGATCTTATCTGTATCTGATATTTGTATTATATTGCTAGATTGTTTCTATCTTTTTTCCTCTTCTTTCTCTCTCTTTTCTGACTCTCTGTATGTATGTATATGTGTGTGTAAAATAAAATTAATAGGCAAAACATACATACCTATTGGAGAACGTAGATAAGGCAAAAGTTAAACTATCGAATAAACGCCCAAATGAAGATTCTCTGAATAATATTGTTCTAAACAAATGTCAAATATTGGAAAGATGGGGCTCTGGGAACTCAACAATTACTCAAAAAGGATTAAATAAAGCTATACTGCGCTTTATTATTGAAGACATTCAACCTTTTTCCACTGTAGATAGTCACTGTAGAATAGCATCGTTAATTTGCTCAGAATTGGAATTCCTTCACATATTCCCATAATGTGCAGAAAAACATTAAGAGAAAAAGTTTGTGAAACATATTTTAAAATAAAGGCTAACCTTAAAAAAAAATTGTCAGAAATAAAATTAGTTGCGACGATGGCAGATTTGTGGAGTAAAGCAAAAAGATTAGTGATAATAATTCATATTATTTTTTCATTATTTTATTTTTATTTTTTCCTTGAATTGTAATTTTTTCATGATTTATAAATTAAAATCTGTAGGAGTTATTTAGGAATAACTATTCATTGGGTGAATTCCGAAACTTTAGAGAGGCAATCGGATGCATTGGTTTGCCGTAGGATGAAAGGCAAACATACATATAATGTTTTAGCTCGAGCAATTAACTCAATCTTTCTCGAATACCATAAAATAAAGTATGCTGTACAACAACCGATAATGGTTCCAACTTTGTTAAAGCTTTTCGGTAAGAGTGTTTCAAAAATTATTTTGCATATTTTTAAAAGTTTTTTATACTGCTAAGTTTTTATATTAATATAATATAACATACATATAAAACAAAAAATAATTAACATACATGTAGAATCGCGTCAAGGGATTTTATGATTTCAAAGAATTACCTTTTTATGGCAATTATAAACAGATAAATGTTTTTATTAGATAATGATGTATAGATAGCTTTCTTGCATCTCTCTCTCTCTCTTTTTGTTTTTTTTTTTATTGCAACCGGTTTCGGTAATTGAATGAAATTATCAACAATGATACAAAAATGGTATTTTTCACTTCGTTTACGTGCACTGCTTTTCCCACATATAATACAAATAATTAATTAAATAATTAAAATATATTTAAATAATAAACATATAATTAACAAAATATAATTAACATATAATTGTATCAGTACAAGAAGAATTCTATCGATTCTTAAAATCGAACAATTGCAATATTAATATATTAAATGATTACACCGCAATTAAAAATTTTTTATTAAATATAACACGGCACTTTCGAGTAGTGCATCTGTTGAACGAATGTTCAGTGTTGGTGGTACTGTAATGACGCCACAAGAGGACATCTTCTGATGACATAATTGAATATCAAATTCTTTTAAAAATCAATAAAAATTTTTATTAATAGATTTATATTATATTTTGTATATTGTCGTAATATGTAATACATTTTATATAAATTACAATAAATTTATCAACGTATTTAGAAAGCATATATGATTTAATTCTTTTTTCTATAAAATTATAAAATTTTTGTCATATTAAGATCATATCTAGATTTGATATTTGTTAAATGAATAAATAGATAACTAAATATTAATTACGTATTGATAGATATTAATTATTCTAAGGAAGTAACTGAAAAGTAACGAATCGTTACTTTTTAGGTTATTATAACTGTAACATTATTTTTCTGAATCGGTAACTTATAACTATAACTATTTACTATTTCAATGAAAAAAACTGTAACTTTAACTAGATACTTCTACAAAGTAACTTTGTATATATATATATATATATACATATATATATATATTGTGACGTTGCCGTCCCGCGCGCGTCCACCGGATCTCCCTCCGATCGCTGAGCGCGGAAAATAATTTCGGTCGATTATTTTCTTTGGCGAATCAGATGCGTTGGGATTAAGGAGTGTTAGAGTGATTTCGCGGAGAATACGGAATATCGTTTGAGCGTTGCGAGCTAGATTTGCGCGGTGCATGCTAAGGGTGCACTGGATGCATGTAGTACTCGTACGGCATGTCAAAATAGCGAGCGAAATCTTATCGATCCACGCGGGGTCTGATAATCGACCCGGTATAATTGCGCTCAGGCCTAGGCCCGATCGGCTCTAATTTAACGACTATTTTTTGCGGCGCTAAGTCGTTTCTAACACCCAGATTCGCTTCCGCGAACTTATTCGCACTGGATGTATCCCAGCTTATTCTTGTTTACCATTCGGACATATCTTTTCTAAATTAATAAAGCTGTTACTTATTTGTTACGATCGACGAATTTAATTTCTTTTACGCGTATTTGTCGCCCTATTTGTATCGCCTCTTGCCTTCATA
>JBCEWD010000121.1:2102165-2115201 GCA_039654425.1 Cataglyphis rosenhaueri
CGAGTCTCTTCCTTCTCCCGAATCCTGGAACCGACGAGCCGATCCGTGGCGTCGGGAAAGGTGGACCGTTACAAATTATTTATTTTATATTACGAAAAAATATATAAAATAATTTGCAAAACGCGTGCATGATAATAAACATTTCTAACATTATATTATATTATTCATTTTTCTATTATTTATTTAAAAATATATAATTTAAATATAAATTTAAATATTAAAAAAATTTTTTGCTTTATTTCAAATTTTTTATTTGCAAAAAATTTTGTAACATTATTATATTAAATAAGATTAAACTTCTTGTTAAATGTAAAATTTAGAAAAACATGTAATTCTATTAAATAGGAAAAATATAAAAGGTACAAAGGAAATAAGAGATCATTAGAAACGAACGGCATTTGAAAAAAACAAATAATTTAAAAGAAATTAAAACGTGCTCATCGAGTTGATATTTTAGTATTATTACTATTATATTGCGTTTTATATATCTTCTATGTATTCTTAAAAAGAGAAATACATACAATATTGTATCTATGTATCCTTAAAGAGAGAAATACATAATATTTTTTTAGTGACTTACCTTATATATTAAATAAATTTATGCTAACTATAATATAGTTCCTTTTTTTCATAGAAAAATTAATTGTTTCACGAGTGTTAATATTATTATATTTTAATCACCCTTGTATCTATACTATCAATCTTACCGTTTCGAGAAATAAGAATGTTGATAACATATATCATAATAAATAAGACTAAACACATAAGGTTGTCTTAAAATGATGTAACAGATATCATGATAAAGACATAAAGTCAAGTTCAACAGAATTTAGGCTCGGATAAAATTTATATCCATATTTTAAGAATTAATATATTTTTGTTAATTTTAGAATATTTTTATTTTGTTGTTAATTTTATATGCAATTTTAAATAACTAATACAATAATATTAGATATACACGGTGTCTTAAAACTACTAGATTTCTTCTTAATGGCAGATTCCTTAAAAAATTTCAAGACAAAAATTTTAATGCAAAAATATTGAGACTATAATAGTTTTTAAACAGGAAATAATTATATTTTACAAATGAGAGAGCTGAGATTTCATGTGTTCAGGCACGGCCTAAAATAAAAAGTGAAATAAGGACTCTAATAGAGTCTGCCTTTTTTATGACCTTATGATTGTCGTATAAATTTACAATAGCATTGTCATTATATGTTTTTCCGCTTTTCTATGCATTAGTACATTCTCTTTAATGAATAACGAATGCAAGAACTAAAGGCATCTCAAAAATAGTTCAAGTAAAAATTTTCGATATGTTTTAACTTCAGTATCAAAGTGATCAATATTACCATAACAGTGTTTTCTATAATATACTAAGCGAGACAAATAAATTGTAATAAAATTAGATTTAATATTTATTTATTTTGCATTTTGGAATCTTTATAACGAAATACAAATTGTAACCGTTTTAATAGAAAATAATTAAATAAGTAATTAAAAATCAAATATTAACAAATTTAATAAATTAACAACATTAACAAATTTTAATTGTAAAGTAAATCAATTAAATTATAATAAATATTTAAAATGACTACCATTGTATAATTGTAGTAAACTGTTTGCTGACTTGTTATTGCTGATTATTTCCGGAGTTATTATAGCGATTAATAATTATTAGCTTAAATAATTATTTTTTTTTCTAATTTCTTGCGATTATTAATTTATCGCTTGTAAACATGTTCTGCTTTATGATCTCATAAAAAATAATTTAGAGGCGTCATCTCTAAAGAATTTTTTAGAGATTTATTCGTTTTTTGCCATGTTTTGAAGAAAATCGCAAAAATAAAAACGATTCTGGTAAATCATTATCCAAAAAATTTATAAATGTTGCCATTAAGTCTTATAGGCATTTCAAACAATTCAATCTATAATTTAATGTTAAAGATATTATATCATTTATTATATAAGCTATAATAAATACAATAAACAAACCAGATATATCCATAACTTATTAACATTTACTTATTATTAAATTTAATTTATTATTAAATTATTTATTATTAAATTATATCGTATATCGGTCCAGAGATTTACACTAAAATGATGTTGATGACTTCGAGTATGGTATTCATGTGAATTCCCATTGTTTCAGATGTGAGAAACATGTACATATGAATCTGACAACCCTGAATTATTATTTGGGGTCACATAAAAGAACATGTTTAAAAGCGGCAAATAATCGCTAAGAATTAGAAGAAAATATCATCGAATATCTACAATAACGATAAAAATGATCATCAATGCAATAAATAGTTTATTTTATTAAAATGCTCACGATTATGTATTGAATACAATGGTGGTCATTTTAAACATTTATTATAATTTAGTTGATCTTTTTTGCAATTAAAATTTGTTAAATATGTTAGATTTTTATTTACCTATTTAATTATTTTACTATTTTAACTACTCATTTTATTTTTTGTACGCTTGTATTTCATTGCAAATACATTCTAAAATATTACAAAATGCAAAATAAATAAATGTTAAACCTAATTCTATTACAATTTATTTGTCTTACATAGCCACAAACTTCTATATATTATCTAGACTGTTAAATTGCTAAATTTAGTATAGATTGCATTGAAGTCAGAAAATACAATCAACCTTCTTTGAAAGAACCTCATATATACCAGAATCAATGTGTAAATGATCGAAAAATTATATATACTTTTATAAAGTATTTATAAAATTCGTCAAATGTTTTAATCAATATTATAATCATGCCAATGATATGTGCAATACTAAATTGTAAAATAACTGTATGCAAGCCAGGAAGTAATATTCAAATCTTTCAATAAGTTTATAATATATTAAAAAATATATACAATATTTTATTAATATAAAATTATATTTAAAATAGAAAAAATATTTACTAATTGCTTATATTTGATTGCTTTCTGCTATTCATTGTATATTAATCTAATATTGCGGTTAATATTTTCTGAGCTTTTGCTGCGTAAAATGAGCACTAAACTTAATGTATAATAATTTATTTAATTTAGTTTTATAAAATATTAAAAAATATTGAAATATTTAAACATTGGATAAAGGCTTTGGATTTGGAAAACTGGTGCCCATCTAAATGGAATGGAGTATATAGCAAAAAAACTGATTATTTGAAAAAACCGAACTGCAATGTAAAATTATAACGACCAGATGCCACATCTGTTCTATTATCAATCATTGTCCAAATTATTACTATGAAAAGTAACCATCCTGCTAGAAGGAAGATAAATTATGTAACAGATATAATAATCTAAAAATCATAAAAATCATAAAAATTATGTTCAATTTCTAAGATTGTGATATAAATAAAAATTTGTTCATATAGAAAAGATATTGGCTCATTTTAATAAAGTTCAACAACTGTGGATAATATTGATAATCATCGAAAACCAAAATAAATTAAAATAAACAATGTATAGTCCAGAAACCAGGGAGATTTTGCTGCACAATTCTACGCAAATGATTTTCCTTTTAGAAATTGCTCTTGGGTGCCCCTTGAGTGTAAATGCAAGTTGGAGCGGGGGGGGGGGGGGATTATGCTTTAGTCGTCATCATAAAAATTAATTTTCGCTAAATATCTCATAAACGGTTGATCCTACAAAAAAAATTATAATTATTTTTGTAGAAAACAAAATTCCTTATCTTTTTTATTTAAAACTTTTTTTATAAAATAACTTTTTTTATAGAATATTTTTTAAGTTGCAACTCGTCAAAGTTTTTTAAAAATGGTTTTTGCAAAATATCTCGTTAATGATAAATCGCACACTGAAAATAATTATTATCAATCTTGTAGAGCATAACATTTTTTACAAATTTTATATTAAACTTTTTTTTGTAAAAATAGTTCTTTTGTAGAAATAATTTTTTATCTATAGTGCGGTAAATACCGAATCGAAGCGCAGTTGCCATGAGCAATTGATAATATTCTACACGAAACATTAAAATGCAAAGAATGCAAGGTCGTAGAACTATAACACCGGATTTTTTTCAATATCTGCCGTTTTCTTCACAAATATTCTGCAAAAAATATATATTTTTTAACTATATCTATAAGTGTCAAAATTTTTTTAAATATTTCTACAAAAGATGTCGTCACTGTTAGAAACATTAAATACATTATACATTATATTACCGTAAATCTTACATATCCCTGAAGAAAATGAAATGGACGACGAAAATACTGCGGAGATGGAGGATATTATTTCTGCAGCAGAGGAAAGCGAAGAAATTGGGAATCAGTCGAAGAGATTAAACCTAGCTCCTAAAAAATAAAATCAGGCTGGCATAATGTTTCTAGCGCTCACATCTTTTGCAAAAATATTTTTAAAAAATTATGACGTTTACAAAAATAATTAAAAAAATATATTATTCTGCAGAATAAAATTTGTAACAAAAGCGGCAGATGTCGAAAAAACCCGGTTATGATTTTATGATTTTGCATTTCTCGCATTTCAATGTTTCCTATAGAATATTATTGATTGCTCGTGATAATTGCGCGTCGATTCGGTGTTTGCCGCGCTATAGGCGGAAAACTATTATTTTTATGAAAAAAGTTTTATATAAAATTTGTAAAAAATATTGTGTTCTACAAGATTAATAATAATTATTTTCAATGTGAGATTTACTATTAACGAGATATTTTGCAAAAATTATTTTCAAAAAACTTTGACACGTTGTAACTCTTGAAGAAAATTTCCATCTTATAGAAAAAGTTTCAAATAAAAAAGAAGGGAAATTTTATTTTCTTGAAAAAGTTATAATTACTTTTGCCGTAGGATCAACCGTTTATGAGATATTTGGCAAAAACTAATTTCCAAGATTGAAGCATAATCCGCCTCCCATGCCAACTTGTATTTACGCTCAAGGGGCACCCCTGAACAATTTCCAAAAGAAAAATCCCTTATGCAGAATTTTGCATTATAAACACCTATGTTTTGTTCCCTGGTTCCTAGACTAATACCAAACATACAAGAAGTTAAACGTTTATCACCGAAAGAAACAAATATTGAAAACCTAAAAGAAGAAAAACGAATAACACAACATAATATTACTGAAAAAAAAGATAGATCGAAAGATTATCATAATAAAGTGTTAATAGGATTAGAATTATTATCCTAGCATTCAAAGAAAATAGATATATCTTTCCTCGTTAAGAATAAATTAATGACGGATACATTTGTTCAATAATACGAATATAATATTTACAGATAATGAATAGATTTGTTGTAATTCGAGCAGCTCTAAAAAGATATAAGTTGTGTCATTTGTCTTTGACACGGCATAAGAAGAAAAAGGAAGAAGTTTTGACAGAGGATGAAAACTCTTCGGTGAGGATGGGTTATAAAGCTTGAAACAAAGTTTTTAGCGAGGACCAGGAAAAAAAATAGCAGATTATATGACAAGAGTAGCAGCAATATATACGATTTTTGTCCCAAAGAAATCCGAAGATTTGCATATGAGTTGGCAAAGAAATATAAACTGTCATTCCCATCTCAGTGGGAAGAAAATAAAACGTAAATGTTAGTAAAGATTGGTTTAGCAACTTTATGAAGAAACAACCACAACTATCTATAAGATGTGCACAATCCACTAGTATGTCTCGTGCCACTAGTTTTAATGAAACTAATGTAAATATCTTCTTTGACAATTTTTTAAAATGTTGTTGATAAATACAAGTTTGAGGCAAAGGATATTTATAATGCTGAAACAGGGATCACAACTGTCCAAAAACCAGATAGAATTGTTACTAAAAGAGAAGCCTGGCAAGTTGGCGCATTGATATCTGCCGAACGAGGAAGCTTAGTCACAATAATTTGCGCAGTAAATGCTATCTGTAATTTTATACCTCCGACATTCATATTTCCGAGGCTTCGATACCAAGAGCATTTTGAGACGGACCAACTGGCAGCATTTGAGCCGGAAACGCAAGTGGATGGATACAAGAAAATGAATTCCTCATATTTTTGAAACACTTTCAAAAATATACGTCTGCAATAATTTCCCATAAAATTCTTCTGCTACTGGATAATCATTCTTCCCACATATCCATCCAAGCCCTTGATTATTGTTCCGAAAACGGTATAATAATGCTGCCTTTTCCTCCCCATTGCTCACATAAGTTGCAGCTACCAGACCGTTCTGTATATGGACCACTGAAAAAAGCTGTCAATACTAATTGTTATGCTTGGATGCGCAATAATCCAGGGAAAACAATGACCATCTATCACATTATCCCTCCATATAAACACTCTTCCAATGGCACTGACTCTAACTAACATTCAAGCAGGCTTCAGATGCACGGGCATATTTCCCTACAACAGAAATATATTTACAACTCTTGATTATGCTCCATCTTACGTCACAGATAGGCTAGCACCGCTATCTGAAATTGGTAATAAAATTAGCTCAACCGAATCGAGAGACGCGAATAATGAACCTATACTATCAACGTCTCGTTCTGTCCCATGTGAACTCAACACTTAAACTCAATCAATATCAGATGAAGAAATAAATCTATCTGAAGAGTTCATGCCAGAAGTTGTTAGACCTTTCCCTCTGCCTAAGAAAGAAGGAAATAGTGGTAAAAAATGAAGGAAATCTATGTATATACTGATTCTCCTAAAAAAGAAAAGATTAGAGCAGAATATGACGAAAAACAGAAAAAGAAAACAAAAAAAAATTTTTGTGACTCAAAACTGAAAACAAAAATTCTTATAAAAAAAATAAATCAAAGAACGAGAATAGAAAAGAAGATAGTAATGAAGAAGATGAAGAATATTATTGTCTTGTCTGCCAGAAGCCATACAGTGCCAGTAAACCCGGCGAAAAATGGATGCAATGCATAAAATGTAAAAGTTGGTCACACGAACAATGCAACAAAAAAAATGACATATATTTGTCATAACTGTGATGCAGAGTAATCTCTATTTGTATTAATAGTTCTTAGGGATATTGTATTCCTATTATTCTAATTGAAAAATTATTATTTATAAATAAGAGCAAAAAATGTTTATATCTTGTTATAATTTGAGTTAACAAATATTAATATTTTCTATAATAATATAAAAAAGTTAAATTTTAAAAGAATAAGTTTTTATTTTGTTATTTTTTTGTGTAAAAATATGAATATTCTAATTTATTTCTGCTACTATAAAAAAGTTGAATTTTAAAAGAATAAGACTTTATTTTGCTATTTTTTTTATATAAAAATATTTTAGTTTACTTCTACTAATATAAGAAGAATTATTATAATTTCGTGAATAAAAACTTTTAATTTTGATTCTTAAAATTGTTGCAATTGATACCTAATAGTGTTACAACCGACCCGGAGTCAAGGGCGATTGTAACATTTTTCCATGTTCTCATTTTTTATTAATAATTTTAATTTTATTTATTATACGGCTTAAACATTATGCTCTCGATAAAGTGAAATGTATATGTTACATTGGGGTACCAAATTTTTTTTTACTGTAGAAGTTTTTTTACAATTAAATTCTAAAGCCAAATTGTTATTTTTAGCCCGCTCTACCCTAATATTGAAACGCCTTGTTACAAATATACAAAAGGTTTCAAATTAAATAAATAAACTTTGATGTCCAAGAGAGTATACAATAGTATGTAACGGTTTACCTTTCCCGTTCGCCACGGATCAGGCTCGCCGATTTCCAGGATTCGGGAGAAGGGGGAAACTCAAATTCACTCTTCCGATAATCTTAACAAAACAGTTTATTTAAAGCTAATAAAGAAATAATACAGTCAGAGCAATAAGCGCGGACGGCGTGAGCAATGCGATACAAGCTAGTTCGCTTGAGCATGCATTGGATTACGGCTTTGCTGGTGCGAGTCATATAATAACTAAGCTAACGCGGTATTTACAGAATTGAGCGGTTTGAGCCCGTATGTAAAAGCGGAATCCGTATCTACAGACGAGAAAAGTCGGACTCGGACGTGACGGCTGTCATTGAGGATGTGCACTGTGCGGCGATGTATCCTGAAAAAGACTGGCAAGGCCGGTATTCGGCGGGTTATCCTTTGAAGGACTAGGCGCCAGACGTATTTCGCCGTCACGAGTGAGCGCGACCCGTATTCTAAAGACATACAAAATTATCCTCGATCGCGGTATGTAAAACGGTCGGTTTCGACGGATTAACTTGGTACAACAAATATTAATCGGTATATTAATCGGTCGGTCGTGGTAGCCCCTGGTGGGGTTCGCGCTATAGGTGTGAGCGTTTAGGGACGCCATAGGCGCCATGCCTCATATTGCGGGCGGATGGTCTGCCCGCGAGACTGGTATCGTTACACGTATAAATTCATAATTTGCATCCGAAATATTTGGATATCTGGCAAAATTGTTGAATAAATTTACACGTATGATTTTTTTTTTTTGGATGTATTTGTATATTTTCAAAGTTCATTTATTAAAATCTGAAATATCTTTGTATATTAGAAAATTATTACCAAATTTTTGGTTTTATATAGGAATGAAAACTATTAAACAATTTTCAATCCAATGTCTGAATCTCTTGTGTGAGTCGTATCATATAAATTAATTAAATTAAATTAATAAAAATATTATATCTTTAATCTTACTAATCGTTTTGTAAGCTTTATATAATCATCGTGTCTAAAAATTAAATGCGGGATAGATAGCGCAACATGAGCCGCATAGCGGTCAGCGAACAAACTAGCGAGTATCGATTATTGTTTTTTATAATGTTTTATAATTATAATTGTCGATAAATTTCGTATGTTTTATCGTTAACATTATGATCTTTATATCGTTTAAAATTACTTTAAACTCTAAATTGTTGCGGTTTTCAATATATTTCGATATATTTGAGAATGAATTGTGCTTTTGCATTATGCGCTATGCGCTATGATTTGCTTGAAACATTTTAGTCGTTTGTGTTGCAAAATCGACAAATCGTTTCACCGGATCGTGGCAGAATATACTCGTGTATCTCGCACCGCACAGACATGTTTTCTTTCGCTCACGCCTCACAAATCTGTTGCGCTACGCAAAGCGTAGGGATGTATCTTTTTATGGTCGTCGTTCCTTCGAGTGTGTCGTCTTGTCGCGTTTCAAAATCGTAAAAGAATGCTGCGCGTTCCTTCTTGCATCCGTGTGCGCGTTTACCGTCAAATTCTCCCCTCTGAGACATGTGTTATCGCCGTTGTCACCGTTGATGACAAAGACGCCAGTTCGGCAGAGGAATCATTATCACGACGAAAAGGCCACACATAGCATAAATGATTTTCGGATTTTGTAAACATGCGAACGGCATGTTTACAATAAGAAACGCCGCATTTGTATCTCGCATCCAATTTAATGATGCGATCACTCCTGTCGCAGAATCGATACTACAAATACTTTTGGCTGATTTGCCGTCATATGATTTTTCACTACAATGACGCTCAAAATCCTCCGTAGCAAAAAATGCTCGATTACAGGTGGTACATTTTATGATTTTTGCGTCGGCCTATTTACACGACGGCAAAGTAAAACATTGCAAACATTTATTCGGGCAGCGGCGACCGTTTTATCGTTCTGATAGCCTATATTACACACAATAATGTCTACATCCCGCACCAGCGTTTAAATTTATTATCGGATTATAATAACGCAAATGCGCATAATACATAATATTTAATCATAACGCGGGTTCGCGTTCAAGAGAAGCAAATAATGCGATTCATACATATATTTTATCGTGATTAAAGGTACTAAAATTATAAACAATAATGGCTGTATTATCAATGGCAAAATATCATTAAAAGTGCTCAATTTCCTGAAGTACGCATCCTTTTATCGTGACACCGGCATTTTTCATTAACTGTAACGCGAGTTTTCGTTGAAGCGCAGATCGCGAGTATCTTACAACATTCTATTTTTTCGTGTAATTCTCCCATGCGCAAGTTATCGCGTTCATAGTAAATTCGCATTAGTACGAGAGAACGGGGAAAATATAAATTATCGGAATTAGTTATCATTATTATCGAGCGCTTCGTAACGTCTTCGTGCATTATTTATTTAGGAAGCGACACGAAGGAACCGTGACATTAGTAGAGTATATATGAGAGTTCTAAAGGTCCTCTGAGGGGGGTGCGGGTCGAGGGAAAGCCGCGCGGGGAACTTGAGGGCCCGGGAGTCTGACGTTGCGCGGGCAAGGGATGCTTACCGCGTCGAGACATGTTTTGTTTATAATCGGCACGAAAAGGCGGGTGTCGATGATATGCGGATCAATGGATTTCTAAAATCAACGCGAAATGGCGGGTGTCGATGATATGTGGATATATGAATTTCTAAAAATTATAAACAAATACCGTTTTGCAAAGTCTGAAAGGATTTTTGAGCTGTATGAGGGGGGGGAGGTAGGGTGTGACTGAAGCGAGTACCGATATCTGGCTATTATAATTTATAAATAATATAAACCATGAATAAAAAACGAAGGATGTCAAAAAAGTCGCAATATATGATTTGAAAGCGTATAGATCGGTTGAAAAAAGAGTAGCAGTTATTGTGTCATGTCAGAAAGTGTTGCTTGGGTGAAAAAAACGGAAAATAATAATTTTGAAGCCATTACGAGTCTGACGAAGATCACGCATTGTCGGATGTCAGTAATTACATTAGTGATCAAAATAAGGACCTTTCGGAAACAGTCGACAAGGTAGTGTCTCATTCGAAAATCGTTGCGCTAAATGGACGTACAAAGTGTTGTACCATCTACTTTTGTTATTCCACAGGTGTTGCTTTATCTTTATGTACTTCGTGCATGATTGCTGTATCAGACACTGATTTTGGATACATGTATGCAATTCGGAGGCATGTGATTGATTTACATGATGCAGTGGTCGATTCTGCTCCAATTGTAGGAATCCATTGATCTTTCCGTGTAATATGTGCCCAATTTGCACACAATAAAAAGAAGAAAAAAAACATGGAAAACACTGAACAGACTGAACGCGATCTGTTGGAGCTGTCGCAACAAGTCGCTACTTTAGGCGAATATTTTGCGTGAGCGCAGCGGTGCGAACAATTTATCAAACAGATCGAAGAAAACAGTCGTGTCAAACATCCGCGACTCTCGATTGGAAATAGACAATCTTTAGTGAATCGCGCGACTCGAAAGTGTAAAGATTCGATTACAGTTTATACCTAGTTGTGGTAATTACAGTAACACTAATGCGGAAAAACTCGTTTGGCAAGAAATCGATATCGCGTATTGACCAGTGCGGTGATTAATACGAACTATATCGAACCGCAACAATTTCTCGAAGAAGCCAAAAACATTGTACTCGAATACATGCAAAAGATGATAAAAAAAACATTTTAATCTGAAGGTGAATACTGTGTTTAACGGCGAGTTTGTGACAGGTGACAAGCGCGCAAATAAAAGCATAAATACGAAAAATTACGAACTATTTCGCACGTCCGATTTATGCGAATGATACGAGCGGCGCGTTATCGAGCCCACTCTAGCATCGTTCGAAGAATTTCAAGAATGTGACAGCGAGTGAATTTTGTCGCAAATACTCGATTTAACTATAAACATAAACAAGTATAATCTAATGCGCGCGGGATGTCACGTAAAATTACTGCAAAAAATATTGAAGAAGAGAGCGGTGATAAACGTGGTCTAATGACAATGCGTGTTTCGCGTGGTCAGTGGTTGCTGCTCTATATCCAGCTGCAAGAGACGTAAGACGAAAATCGTCGTACCCGCATTATACGACAGTGCTAAATCTCCAGGACATTGAATATCCAGTGACTGTGAATCAAATTAAAAAATTCGAACTTGCCAACGATATCTCCATAAATGTATATTGCTTCGAGAAAGATAATATTCTTCCGATACGTCTTTCGGTACAAAAGAAAAATAAACACATCAACTTGCTTTACGTGCAGGATCCACGGGACGACAACATCGGAAATTTTGCGTGGATCAAGAATTTCCTAGCTTGTGAGTTCTCAATTGAGCAAACATAATGGTCAAAAATACATTTGTGATCAGTATATATATTTTATATATTATATATATATTTTTTCTTTTTATTAAATATATATGAAAGAAAATTATTTCTGTTTTTTTTTATAGATGTTTACATAACATTGGATTGAAGGATAAATTATAATCGCATACGGTGGACTGTCGAAAAACGAACGAGAGCGTCTTTTATTTATCGAGTGAAAACGACAAGTGGCTCAAGTTCAACAATTACAAGAAGGAGCGTCTGCCTTTTGTCGTATACGCCGACTTGGGGTGCGTTTTAGAAAAGACGAAGGAAGAAAAAATTACCATCATCAAATATTTAGCATAACCTATTATATACATTGCGCGTACGATGAAATATTATCCGCGTATCATTTTTGCCGTAATGCCGATTATCGCGTTGTCGAAGAACTTAAAAATTTAGTGCATTGCGTAAAGATTATTTTAATCACGAATATCCACATGGTAAATTTAACGTGAGAAGAATAGGAAAAATTTTACAGCGCGACGCATTGTCACAGTTGCAAAAAATCATTCGCGCCGGACGATACACGAGTACGCGATCATTGCCATCTGGCCGGGCGGTATCAAGGTCCCGCGCATTGCAATTTAAATTATAAGGCTTCTTTTTACATTCCAATAGTTTTTTATATTTTATACGGTTACGATTCACATTTTATTATAAAAGAAATAGCTACAACGTTCGAAGGGAGAATCGAATTATTGCCGATAACGAAAGAAAAATATATATCTTATATACATAAAATGTTAAATATATATCTCTAAATGTTAAATATATATATCTCTATACATAAAATGTTAAATTTGCAGAAGAGAAATCAAAAAATTATATTGCGTTTTATAGATACATATAAATTTCTTTCAACCAGTCTTGACATCTTTTTTAAATAAAGACAAACTCAATATTTTAAAATTTCAAAATGTTCAAGAAGACAATTTCAATTTATTAACAC
>JBCEWD010000121.1:2121113-2131893 GCA_039654425.1 Cataglyphis rosenhaueri
CTCTCTCTCTCTCTCTCTCTCTCTCTCTCTCTCTCTCTCTCTCTCTCTCTCTCTCTCTCTCTCTCTCTCTTTCTCCACTTGGTTTATTCAGCCAAATAAAACGGGGTCAACGTGATCGACGCATTTGAAGAAAAAGACATCTGCTAAATTTCATGCCTCGTCGTTGTGTCGCAATATTGCGATCGTAATAGTGGTTTCGAGAAGCGGTGCCATAAAATTTTCGATGTCCTTCATAGGAGTTATTTTGTTCGACGATTCGCAAAAGATTTCCTCTAAATTTATTGAGCATTTATCGTTGCTCTCACTCTTCAAAGTACCGTGTGATTATTTTTTCTATTATTATTCATATTATTTTATTGATTATCGATTATTTTAATTGTATTGTATATGTAAAATAAGATTATTTGCTTTTGAAATTATTTAATTTATTGTATAGATACGTTCTTTTCTTTAAATCTTTAATAATAAGTAACAATGTTTATTTACCGTTTAATCAAGGCACAAATAGGAGCTCAAAATTTCTAAATAATAATAATTTTTTTAGTTAAATAATAATAATTTTAATATTTTATATTAAAGAAAAATATTGAAAATTGATAAAATATGAAAATTATATAATTATAGAAAATTCTATATAATTAAATTTGCGCAGTGCATTATGGATTATTATTAGGTGCGTAAGCTTCACAATGCATGAACAATCGTTGCTTCACGTGTAGGCGCGAGTGCACTGTGAAATGATCATTGTGCAGGGGAGTGGCACAACGCATCGGAATATCCGCCGTGGCAAGACGGGAAGGAGAGCGGGTCACCATGACGCGAGGTAAAGATCAGTGAGTATCTTAATTTCTTGATTGCAATGAGTGTGAATGATGCCCCTCGCTAGGGGGGTGCGGTGAGATGTTCGCAGCGCGGGAAATATCGCGCGTGGTCTACCCTGCGTAATCCGAGCTGTGTGATGCCAATTCCACGCCCGGCTTGCCGGCATCGGGAGCGGGACGCAGGAAAACAGGCTCAATAGCAACAGCTGATTGACGGAATGCCGCGACCCACGCCAGGTATTTGATCAACATAGATATATAAAAATACGATACAATAGAGATATACGAAAGCTTGCATGTGTGACGCGATGGATGAAGTGTCGAGCACAAGTGCTTGCACCGTGTAGTTTCCTCTCGCGCACCACTCGTCGAGTGAAAAGAAAGGGACAGTGAAGTGACACTGAGATACAAATCTCGCAGTTAAATTTGAACGTCAATTTTCGCTTTCTTTCCTTATAGCCGGGCGAGCGACTGTTCAACCGCCATGCATGAGCTCCTTTTCCTGCTCGTCGGAGCGGCTTTTCGGCAGGAGGATTATCTTGGCGATAGGGCGAGTCAGCTCTAAAGTGGCAGTACGGATGGTGACCACGCAGACTTGCCCGTCGTCTCCCGGATGCACGCTGGTGATCCGGGCGAGAGACTATCGATGGCGGCGTGTTGACGAGAGCCGAGACCCGCAGCGGCGGACCGTCGCGCAGCGGCGTGAGCGCGAGTTCGACTCAGCCCCGTGCGCCCAAAGGTTGACCGCCGACGCCGACAATGGATGTCGAGGTAGGAGTCCAGGCGAGTTGTAGTCGCTGGGCCAGCGACTTGGCGATGATCGCTATCTCGGACTCTTGATCGATGAGGGCTCGAGCGGTGTGAAGAGCGCCAAATTTGTCAGCCACGCGGACGCGCGCCGTCGCAAGAAGCCGACGCGGCTTTCGCAAGTCGGTTCGCGGAAAGCGATGATTTGGTGACTTCGATGGACTTGCTCGCATCGTGGAGCATCGAGTGATGACGCGCACCGCACGTCGAGCACATCTTCTTCGGCGGACACTCACTTTGTGCTTCCCGAGACAATTGAAGCACAACTGGTGTCTCTCTACGTGCTGCCGTCGCTCCGATGCCGTTTTCGTCTTGTACGCAGAACATTATGTAGTGTTTTTGGTGACACAAGAAGCATCGGCCGCAATTGCTTTCCGATTTCCGCCCATGAAGTACTCACGACAAACGTCCGGAAGTCGCGCCCGGTTTCGCGGCACTTGGTTCTGGCTTGGACGGTTGCAATGATTCAACCGTGTGCAGCCGTCGGTCGAGAAACTGAATCAACTCCGCGTACGATGGCGGATCCGTCGTATCGTTGATCGCACTCTCCCACTTTCGGCGGGATCGGGAGTCCATGAGATCGACAACGAGGTGGATAAACAGGTCCTCGCCCCTCGTTATCGATCGACCGATGATCTCGAGTGAGCCGACGGTACTCAAGATGCCGTGGTAAAAATTACGCAAATCTGTGCTTGACTCACCTTTTACCCGTTGAATTGTCAGGAATCTCACGATCGCACGAGTAGGCGCTTGTTCTCGTAATAGTCCGTGAGAACCTTCCACGCGCGATCAAAATACTCGCCTGTCGTGGGCAGACTGCGAATGAGGAATTCCCGCTTTTCCCATCAGGCACGCCTTGAGATAGTGAAGCTTCTCGACATTGACGGCCGAGTCATCCTTCTCAATGAGATAATGAAAGAAGTCGCGGAACGATGACCAGTCCTCATACAGCCCGGAGAACTGAGGAAGTTGTATTCTCGGCAAAGTTCGCGGCGGCTGTGACGAAGGTATTCTAGCAGCGGAAGCCTCGGTTTTCTCCGTGGATCTGAGACGGTGGAGCGTATCCAGGAACATGCCCTTTTGGGGGAGGTAAGCTTTCTCGGTTAGCGCTTGCATGTCCTTCTTAATGTAGTCGGTCTCGCGCAGGGTCTCCCAGGACGTGACGAGCTTATCATGGTGAAACTCGAATTTCGCCCAGTTGACTTCTAGGGTTTGGTGTCGTGCCTCCACCAGCCCTATAGTGATATTGACGGACCCTGATTATCGCGATTCTCGTACGAGCGTGCAATGCGCTTGTACAGCTCCAACTGCATTTGTATGGTTAAATCCGTGTACTTACTCATCTTTGTCTTTTAAGATGTGATGACCAGAGTAGCTCCGACGAAGATCACCATAAGCACTGCACTCACTGTACCCACAGGCACCTGACAGCAAGATCCGGCTCGAAGGACCAGCAAATGTGCGCGAATGTGATGTGGACGCGCAAGCGAGCGTGCCGCGGAAAGTTAAGCGCGAAGTGAGACGGACAAGACACACCCGCGAGTATCGCAATGCGATTAAGTCTAGAACGATGCACACTATGTATGTACACTAGTCACACGACGGATTACGCGTGTCACACGACTGTAATCGTAATTCGCACGCGGCGGATGAAGAGCGATAAATCGCCTGTCTCGGAATAACTCCGATAGTCACACAACGGCACTGAAATATATGAATATTTCTCCACGAAACCGAATTTCTGTTATCACTAGGATAGCGTGCACACGTCGATTGTTCTTAGCGGACTGCCCGGAGCTCGGTCGTCGGCTCACTTTTATAAAGTCGCCGCCTTCTCGAAGGATCCAGAAGGCTCTCGAAATTCGCTCATTTCCGCCGACCGTTTTTATGCGACTTGTTTGTTACAATTTTATCTCTGAATCCTTTGCGAAGGGCAGCGACGTTTATTTTGTATCGAGACCTTTCGCTCGATCGGGAAAAGGCCGCCCCCGATTGGGCGCCGATGCCGACGGCTCGCGACGATGCGATAGGCGCGCAATGACGACCTGTCTCGATTCGAGCGCGCGTGGCGACAACATGTCGCGCGGCAATTGCAAGCCGATTGTGATGGAATGACATGATCTCGAATAATTAACAATTTAGATTGTTAAATTTTTTACCATGATATTAGCAGAAATTCTATTTATCTCATCCCACACAAAATAATATGTCATGGAATTTTCAGCAATTGAAAGTAGAAAGTGCTCTAGTAGTTCGCTCTCAGTAATATCTAAATTATTTTCCGACATCACAAACGCATATTGTTTTAACTTTTGGATACAACATATTCTTGCTTTTACTATTTCTTTAAAATCAGTATGATAAAGTATTTTTTTCTGTTTTTCTCTACTATTCTTTTGCTTTGCAATCAAACATCTGAAGCAGAAAAAAATTTCTCAAAAATTATATTAAACTTTTTCACAATAAACCGCATTTCCATAATTTTAAGTGAAAATATATTTTTAAGAATATATAAATTTTATAATCACATATTATTTAATATTTGATTTATTCATTTAACCAAATCATAATTATTACAATAGTAATAGCAGTTTAGTCTATACACATGCAAAATGTATTATTGAGTATTGCTGCGATAATCTCGTGTTATTTAAATTTATTATTTTAAATCATAGTTAAATGACAGAAATTGAGTAAAAACTAAATGTGTAAAATTTTTATTCTGCACATGCTATCAAAGTAAAAATAAAAATTGAAAGAAAATTTAAATATTAAATATATGTTCTATCTTTACAATCTCTAAATAGATAAAACTGATTGCGTTTAATGTTATACATATAGTACATAAAATTGAAAAAAAAGTGTTGCATGAAGTTTGATAATTATAAAAAAAATACGATTACGTCATAAGGTGCGTGCGTGTTGCGTGCGGTCGGACGTGCGTGCGTGCGTTGGTGCGTGCATATGTACGTGTGCGTGCATATGTGCGTGCGTGCGTGCGTGCGTGCGTGCGTGTGTGTGCATGTGTGAGTGTGCTTGTGGCACACATACATACAACTTGGATTAATAAGATAACAACGTAATTTAACTTTTTTTTACTTTTTTTTTTTTTTTTTTTTTTTTGAAATATTCTATTGAATAACAAAAATTGTTCGAGTGTATAATAAGTATAAATAAATTTAAATAAAGAATTTATAAATAATAATATAATTTATAAATAAAAACATACCTCTGATAATATTTTCTTTCCCATAACTTGTTGGGCAGCATTTTTGCTGAAATCTTTTACACGTGGACTGAAAATTCGCGATATTCTTCCAGCTGATGCTTTCGTTTTCCAGGATAATAGCAATCACATCGTCGGTCAAGTGTGTTATTTCAGCCATTGGAAATAAATTCAAAACAGCTATCAATGAGCGTTATTTATTGATTTTGTTATCACTGTTATTTTATTTATGTGTTTATGATTTTAGTTATATGTATATATAAAACAAATTATGAATGTATGAACGCACAAAGTTTATTGTATAGCTTCCAAGAATGTTGCCATGCGTCTGTAACATGTGCTTTGTTTGATGCAAACTCAGATGCATTTACTTAATGCTAGAAATGCTTTGAAACGTTTGATTGACCAATCAGGACAAAGAGAACATAGATTTCTTAATTTTGATTGGTCAAAAACTAAAATTTAATAGTAAGAGTAAAAAGACAAGGCAAGAATAAATAATATTTTGAAAAAAATTTTAGACAATTTCTCTTCTCATTCTTCTAAAGATTTATGGAGTTTTAAATTTTGCATTAATGTTATTTTGAAAGAATTTTCCCCTCTTTTAATATTTTCAGTTACTTATTGTTATTACAATAAAAGAAGAAGTAAACTTTCCTAGAGATTTTAATTGATTAATAGCTAGAATTTTGAAAAATTATGTAGTTAATTAGAGAGATTTTTTTCTATTCCACAAATTATTTTCAAAATTTAAAAAATTATAAAATGTTAAAATGGAATTACGCGTAATTTCAAAAGTAAGTTTTTAATAATTCAAGAATAACATTAGTTTTAAAAGATTAATTTTCAAAAATAGTAAATCAAGAGAAACACACAGAGATTGTTTTTTTTTTCAACAAAATCATTGCACAGTTTTCTTAAAAATGAAAGATGCATGGTTTAAGGTGTAACCAATATGAGGAATATATGCTCTTATCATTTCCTTATACGCTGACAGCTTAAATTTTAAAGGCGATCAATTGATGAGCGGAGAGCAAATGATTTGCTTATCATAAAAATTAATAAGCATTTGTATGATAAATCACCTTCGCGCAATATATGCGTTTTGATAATTTCAAGATATTAATATAAATCAATTCTATTATTAATGTAGTTCTATTATTAATCAAGCTCATCAAACTGTCGTAATCAAAATTAAATGAACGTCCTTCGATATCACAAATTCCAAGTTCTCCGTTTTCAAATAATGTTTTCTAAGATTAATAGAAGGACTTCAATAAACATTTGACGTTACAATTTTTATTAATGAAAAAGATAACATATTTTAAAATCCAGAATATAAAAAGTCCATCCAAAAAAAAAAAGAATTTGATTAACAATCTGTCAGTGTATTCATCGCTTTTAGAATAATTTTTCTTCTCTTTTTTTTCCTTTTTTTTTAATAATACATATTTGTGACATATATTGCGATAATACATGTGTGATATTGATAACACTCATTTTTTTGATAAACAAGTATTAAATTTTCTGTAAATTTTTAACTTATATTTTTTTATTATACTTTTATCAAAATTTTTTTTGTCTTTCTTCCTATTTTTATATTTAATTATAATTATTCATTTGTAAAATATTGCAAAAATCTATTAAATATAATCATGTATCGATCGTGAAATACATGCGAAACTCGGAATAGACAAATGTCAATATTTGTACCTCAGACTTTGTCTGAGAATTCACATTTTTAATTTTTAATTTAATAATATATTTGAGTAAAACAATTTTTTTCTGTTCTGTATTTGTTATAGTTTCTTTTGCTTTAAAATATCTAAAATTAAAACAAAATATACTTTAACTTTTAAAAATTATATTAAATATCATAAAATTAGCAATATGTCATAATTATAATACTTATAAAACTTAATTACATAATTTTAGAATCTTTAAAGTTATACAATAATCTTTATTTATAAGAAAAAAATTGTAGAATTTTTTTTATAAAATATAAAAATCATTAATTTGCAATGATCTTTTTTCAAAATTTTGCATTTTAATTTTTTAATGTTTAAACACATATAAATAATTTTACATAGATTTTTATGCTATATAAATCTTTATTCTTTTTATTCAATTAAATCTATAGCAAAAATTTTTTTTTACAATGTAAAATTTACAAAATTTATAAATTGATATTCTAGTCATGTGTATATCGTTACATCCTCGAATTGATATCGATTAATCAAAAGCACGCGCATCATCAATACTTTCAGAAAGAAAAAGACTCTTAAAAAATTTTATTATAAAATAAGATAACACAAACAACAGTAAGAAACAGTTTAAAAGAACGAAGCTGTCAATAACGTGTCCGAATGACTTGACAGCTGACTCAATTTTAATATGTTTGCCATTGCTGATCAAAACACGATCGTTGTTGCAGAGATCATTTTTATTTTTCACAGCAATAAGCGGAATAACACTGTTTCACAGAAATGTAAACAAGATCGTAACAATATTTATACATATGTTTATATATATGTCGTTCACAATAAAAACTAAATTGAAAAATATTATTATAAAAAAAACTATATATTGTACATTTTAAGATAAAACTATTGTTTGGTAGGAAATCCGGTTATTGCAGCGATATCTTCTGAATAATGTTCTTTTAAATTTTCATTCGGTACCTAAAAAGAGCCTTTAAAAAAGGAAAAATATTTTTCAATTTCTGTTATCAATTTCTTTTTTTGATGGACATATTGATAGTTGATCTAAAATAAAAAAGATATATTTTACATTATACAGATAAAAGATCGTAAAATATATATATATATATGTGTGTGTGTGTGTGTGTGTGTGTGTGTGTGTGTGTGTGTGTGTGTGTGTGTGTGAATTATAAAAAGAATATTAATAATACAAATCAGCATGATTTGCAATCTATAAAAACAAATAATTTGTTACAGATTTTTGTGTGCTCAATTTAAATTCGAGCCTCGTTTGAAGACTTTTGCGAATCAGGTTTGTCTGCTAAAAATATTCAGAAACACGTTTTTGAGGGACTTAAAGTTCATTTTTCTGTAAAAACTGATGTGACAGATCATTTTGACTTGCGGATTTGGATTCATCGCTTGAAAATCTACAAAGAAGCTTGCTCGGTTTTTCCAGATCGCGCAGAAAATATAAAATTGACATGTAATCATACCTTCTGTTACATAACACATTCTATCATTTTCAGCGAGAATGATGTAGTGAGTTTGGGGATTGCATAAAAAATGACATATACAAATGTGATGATAATTGGAGAGTCGATGTAGAAGTGAAGACATAACACTTGTCAATATTGTCCTACACCCATGATGCCATCTAATCACACCGTCATGCTCATTTCGAGAGAAATAATCTTCCCGTACCTTACAGCAACGGCAAACTTAATATTCTTTGTCCGTTTTTTAATGTATTTCTCTTAAAATTTAATCTGTAGTAGAGTAACTACAAAATTCAATCAATATTTTGTTACGCAAGCATTTTTTAAAATAATGACTTAAGTTATAAATAATTATATCATATTATGATATAATAATTAAATCATATTATTAAATTGCATTATATGTATTATAATCTACCTCTATTGAATTTGTAATATTTTTATATTCAACATTAATATCTATGCTCTCAATATTTCAAGAATTTAAAAAATTGTAGAAGATGTTCAATTTCCACTCATCTTCTAAATTCAGCCATCTATTGTATTTGCATATTTTTCTTAAACAATATTCATCATCATTTCTACTTATCTAAAAAGGAAGAACAGAAAAAAATTTTGATTACAGACAAAAAACAAAAATGAATTTATTACTTTCATTTATTGATTTAAAATGTTAAAAAGATTGAGACTCATTAAAGTAACATGTTATTTACAAGATTTTTCATTGATTATTATTTTTATTGATTAATTAAAATTAATATAAAAAATTAAATATAAAAATTCACTAACCCGCTTATAATCTGTTGGCTATGACAAATTTAGTTGACGTTCATTATTCTGACACTTCTTTCAGACAAAGCTTGATGGAAACTGTTCGTTCATATTAAAATACTCCGCATTATTTCAATTCTCTATATTACTAAAAAAAAAAAAAAAAAAAAAAAAAAAACATTTATATACATATGCATATGTTTTTAAACATATAAAGAAAGCATATTCATTGTAATTAAAACTTATAATTTTTCTAGCATTTGCAATAAATTGAATGAAAATTTGTTACGTCCAGGCTCTTTAAAATCAGAGTCAGCGGGAGGGCGTAACCTATCTAACTCCGCTAGACAACGAGTGTCTCGGAGACGAACGAATTGGCCGAGGCCTGAGACAGGTCAACGACCGGTAGGGTCGCTTTTACTTTGTCAGTAGACCATTTGTTCGGTGGTCCTCTTTTCGGTAAAGGAACTAATCCTTATTACCCAGGACGGGACCTTGTGCAATCTCGGGATATGAGATAGGGAACGGATATGCAAGAAAAAGAAAATTATTTATATTTTTAGAAGACATCAAATTTCCATATTTATTTAATAAAAGTAGTAAAAAAACAAAATTTTATTGATTATCTAAGTTAGCATGATTACATAGTTTATTGCTTAGTATTTATGACTTATTAATTATTCCTTATTTACATATTTTGTGTGTGTGTGTGTGTGTATGTTTTATGGGATTTCCTCTATTATGCATGTGGAAGGGGGAAATTGTTCCCAAAGGATCTCGATGGGAAGGGCGACGGGATATATACATCCCGAGACGAACCACGGGATCACGGTGTCGGGTAGGGCCTCCGTTAATGCAGTCCGCAACTCTCTGAGGTCCACCGGGGCTGGCCCTATGCAGACGATTCCATCTGGAAGTGGGTTGTAGATCGGAGAAAATTGGCCCAATATCCAGAGGCGGAACTGGTCCTCGGACAGTCTTTGCTGGTTTGGTTGCGGTTCCGGTTCGGATCGAGGTGTATCTTTGGTCTCTGAGAATACTTCCTCTGGATTGAATCGGGAAGCAGGCGAGAGAGGTGATTCGCCTTCGAAGTTGATATCCCGTGATTCTCCGAGGGGGTCTTCTGGATTAAGGGAACGATGGGGAGAAGAATAGGGGGAGTCGCTTAAAATAATAATGGAAAGGGTGGGCGACTCTGATCTTAAGCGGGTAGGAGAAGCTGGAAGAGAAGTACTGGAAATCGGGGAGTGAGGAGTGTCAGCTGTGGATATATTAACGTTAATGTTAACATTAGTGTCGTTTGTAATGTTAATTTCAAGTGGTTCCGTCTGAGCCCGAGCCAATTTCTTCCTAAGCCATCTATTCCGACGCCCGCGTTTTACCAACGCACGGGAGGATCGCTTTCGGGTTACTCTTTTCAATGAGGGAGGATATAATAATAATAAAAAAAATAACGGTTTGGCGATATATCTGAAATAATTCTTGGGATTTGTTTAAATAAGAGAAAATAATTTTAGTCTTGCATAGTATTATTCACTATTTTAATCGTTAGATTAAACGACTAGATTAAATACTCGATCTTATATTTTCCTGATAGATTTTTATTCGACGTAATGTGTATTAATTTATATTAGTTTAATATATATGCATTTTGAGTTTTATATAAATTATTATATGAGTTAGAACCCACTAAGAGATTAAAGTAAATTGGGGAATGTGAACGATCCCTAGTGATTGATAGCGAGAGAGATAGAAAGAGAGAGAGAGAGAGTCTTGGGTAGCTCTGCAAAATGCAGACGACCCTTAGTGACTGATAGCGAAAGGGAGAGAGAGAATCACGGGTAGCTTTGGAAAATGCAGACGACCCTTAGTGACTGATAGAGAGAGGGAGAGAAAGAGAGAGAGAGAGAGAGAGAGAGAGAGAGAGAGAGAGAGAGAGAGAGAGAGAGAGAGAGA